>VZTV01048711.1:0-12919 GCA_013400875.1 Anhinga rufa
CACACAGCTTTTGCTTTACCTGTGTAAAGCTTAAACTGTCTTTATCTCCACCCATGAGTTTTCTCACTTTTACTCTTCCAATTCTCTCCCCCATTCCCGGGGGCAGTGAGCGAGCAGCTGTGTGGTGCTGAGTTGCTGGCTGGGGTTAAAGCATGACAACATATTACAGCCTTTTTCCTCCTTCCTCATTTCAGGCAACTTCATCAAACAGCTGTCTTCTCATTGACTGTTTTTTCTGTAGCTCTCCGGCACTGCCACACTGCTCAGGCTCGGGAGGTTTCTCCTTGGTCTGGTCAAACACCATCCCTCACCATCAGCATCCAGAACTGCCTCCCATGACGCCAGCCTGAGCCCTTGTCCTGGGAGTAGGGTGGGTCGACTCACCCTTCTTTGCCCCTTCCAGCCCTTTCTTGTCTTTGCTGTTACGGTTTCATTTCAGCCCAAGGCCAATCAAAACTGCAAGCTTGAAACACCGTTTTCAATAAGACATTTTCAATTTTCAGAATTCTTTGGCAGCAAATCTTTCATAACCCTGTGCTGAGCTTTAAAGGGGTTGATAGGTTTAGAGTGTAAATGAAGTGAGTTTATCTTGTGCTACAAAGGTCAACAGAAAATAAACAGCTAAAATAGTTAAATAAAAAAAAATGGTCCATTTCTGAGCCAAGCACTTTTTTGATGCTGCATCCTCAAATCTAGTAACTGCATAAGGGTGTTTTCAGTTAAGGAGAAATCAGCCACCCAGTGAGGGGAAGAGCGAAGCAAGCACAGTCTAACTGGGCTGTCAAACATACAAAGAAAACCAAGAGGAAACACCATGCTCATGACTTTGATTGGGTTTTGGTACCTGCAATGCTGTTTGCAACTGCCATGTTCCTTCAGACAGGAGACAGCTCAGCAGGAAGCCCTTGTCAAATGGAAACTGCAGAGTGATCGGAGCGGAATTGGTTCTGATCTGCTTCTGGGATGCACTCCGCTGTCAGAAAATGCTATGTTCCCACTTGCCTTTATCTCAAAGAGTTCAAATACTCAGAGGCAGGGAAGAGATTGAGGGAGACAGGCCATAATTACATTCTTCTTTCTTGTATCATTAAATATGAACAAAGGAACAACTGCAATGCATATCCCCTGCACCGAGATTCTCCTGCATATGCACATACAGAGCTGAACTTCACCAGCAATCTTCCCATTTCATCGGCAAACCTATGTTCTGCACATTAAAGATTGCTCAGGATGACAAGAGAAATAAACTCCACAAAATCTGAAGAAGGACCTGACTAAGCTCAGCCAGACAGGGGGCCTGATTAATAATTCAAAATAATATTTTGAACACTAAATGGTCTTTTATGTTCCTCTAAGCCATAGTGTAAATCTAGGCCGAATCTTTTTCAACAGGTTTGCATTAGCTGTTGCTCAGAAAAACCAGTCACCTTTAAAGGGGTGTGAAGAAAGAGAGGAAACAGGCTTTTTTCTGCATGTTGCCTCTAGTTTCTTGCTGACTGCAAATTAAACCTCAAGGAACTGACATCACTGCTGTGCATTTGAAAGGGAACCCCCTTCCCACCCGCACAACTGCAGATAAGGCGGAGCATCAGTGTGGGGTCTGAAGGGCTTTGAGGTGACATCAGAGTCCTAAATGTGCGGGTTTGGGATGCATTCCTGGCTGTTGTTTTATGGTTTCTCAGCGTGCTGAAGCAAACAAAAGACAAGCCCCTTCCCCAAGGCAGTCTGAATTTAAGAATAAGATGAAGCATGGCAGATGAATACTTCCAACAGGAGGGAGCACGCTGATCTCCATGCTCCAGCCCCCTTTGCAGATGTTTCTGGAGAGCACTTCCCAGCTGTGGTGGGGTGTGGAAAACCACTGAAAAGTCTGTTTGAAATGGTGACGGGGGACAACACTGGCAGAACAACTGCTGACAGACTCAACTGAAGACAGCTTGTAAAGGATGTTGATGGAGAAGATGAGAAATATGATGCAGGGGAGGAGAAGGAAGACTGAGAAGTTCATAGAAAAGTAGAGTGGTGGAAATTATGAGCCAGGAAAGTGGCAGAGTTTATTATGGATGAGAGTGAAAAAAGAAGCCAGAAAAAGAGCTGGTGTGGCTGAGCCATGACATAAAGGAGTGACTGGATATATGATTCAGCTGGGAGAGGGTAAGGAAAGGTTGGATCTCTCCTAGCTGTGAAAGGAAAATGTGACTCCCAAGGTTACTGATGTAATTACCAGAGTCATTGAGAAAACCCAGCAAGAGGTCAGGGAAAGCAGCATCCTTTCAAGGCTAAATGACGCAAAACCGCACACTCTGACAAACATTTCTCACAGTTCAGGAATCCTTTGTAAACACAATTAACCATAGCTTTGATTGTGAGAAGAAAGACAGCTAATGTCTTGCAGAAAATGCACAAAGAATGGCTCAGAAAGAGCAAGGCCAGTATCAGAAATACAAAGGATAAATCAAGTAGTAGGACTGTAGCTGTAAGTACAGGCAATGTTTACGTAAAACCAGATACGTTAACATCATTGAGACATAGCACTGCAGTGCACGGTAACATCTCCAGAGGCGGAAAGTACACTAGACCCCCTGAAGCAGGTTCTGCTCTTCTGCAAGCATCAGTGTAAGGCTTATAAAACAGCAAAGCACTATTAGCACACAAAAACAGGACACACAGGCTTGTGTTCAGGAGGTGCTATTCATTCAAGGGCTAATTACAGTAGGCAAGAGGCTTCTTAATTCAACAGTGTAAAGGAAGAAAAGATTCCTACAACAAGAACGGACAAATGACAAGGAAATTACCTGTTGTCTTGTGTAAATTCTTCTGTCCTTTATCATCTTCCCACTTCTCAAATTGCTTTTCAAGTGGTGTGGATAGCTGATGTCCATGCATCAAACTTTGAACCTCTTCATCTTACTAGCAGTCACACAGATGGCTCTAGTGAAGTCCACAAAACGCATTTGGTGCTGATCTCCATGAACACAGTTGTGATAAAGGGTCTACAGGCTCTTGAAAACTTGTCAGAGTTTTTGCATGGTTGGGGCCTGGCAGCCAGACCGCCTGCAGGCGCACAAGTGGTAGGCTCTGTGCCTCCTAGTATTAACACAGGCATTTCCCTATGTAAATTGATTTTTAATCCTCTGCCTACATGACGCTGTGTACGCTATGTGACACAGCATCATGCAGCACTGGACTATCCTAAAATGAATGTACAAGATTACCTCCATTCATAGACACGGCATAGAACAAGAGACAATTATTTCCGGTGTTGCGGTATGTTTGCAGACATCCTGCATTGTCCTGATCATACAAACCAAGAACAGTGGTCTCAGCACTTGCTCCCTTCAGCTAATCCCCTCCCGCTGACGTTGTCTTTCCTGCTGTCTTATTTTAACATGCTAAATGGTAAGCTCCTTTCGGCAGTAACCTTGTTTCACTACCTGCAAAGAACCACACACACCAGTCACCCTCTCCTAGTTCAGACCCAGGCTGTGAGTGCATGGTCCTACACTCATCAGGTCATCTACCTCTGCGTGTTCATGTCGCCTGAAGGCCAGGGTTGCCCTGATTTTTTGGGGGCACCTGCTCTGAGACAATTTGATCTACTGATGTCTGCCTGCCCGATGTCGCCGAGGCAACATGGTCCCCTGGGGAAGTGGGATGTGTTGCTGTAGCAACGTGATGCTCTCGGCTGCAGCGGCTGCCTCCTTCCATAGAAATCATGGAAGGAGAATTTGGCTGGAAGCGCCGAGTCCTACCGGGGATGAAAAGTCGGGGTGTCCAAAGGATTATGGCAAGGACGAATACAGACATATATTTGTAACTCTCACTGTAAAGCAGTTTCATATTAAAGGCTTTGGCTGCTGCTGCGGCAGCTTTGCCAGTGCCTGCGCTAATGCAGGCACTGAATGAAATTATTTATGTCACATTCCTTTATTGCTCATGATCACATGTTTTGCTTTATAGTTAAATTATGAATAATCGAAGCAGGATACGTTTTAATGATGCTTTCACTCCTATTCTGGATGTATTGATTCAGCAGGTTCTTTCAATACAGATTCTCTGACAGTTGGGCTAATGTAATGAGTATTTTTAAATAACAGAACAGTTAAAGGAGAAAGAGGGAAAATATTTGACTGTCCATAGAAACTGATGACAGTTCCTTTTCCAGAAATTGTGGGAAATATTGTATCACCCTCCTCTGACCTTCACAGAAAAAGTTCAAGGCTGTTCTAGCTCCTTTTCTGCAGAAGTTTCCTATTGCTCCAAGGCAAAGATTCATTATTTGCACATTAGTAGTTTCCACTAGCCATCAAGGACAGGACCCTGCTATGTCAGGTATCACCAAACCAAGAGAGAGCTCTTCTAGAGATTATGAGATAGTGAGGAAAGGCTGGAAAGGGATGGATTAGAAAAGCACTGTCAAGAAACGATGGAGACCATGACCCCTTGGAGCCACAGAGTCACTCCTGGACAGGAGCCGTGCCCAGTATGCATCCTTGGACATGTCCTACTCTTCTCCTGAAGCTGCAGCACACAAATATTAGGGCAACAAATCTTGTTAAGCTTTCATAACATTATTTATTTGAAATCATTACCTTTGAAAAGAGATTCTAACAAGCAAAATGCTCAAAATACGAACCTACAGGGAGTTTTTAGCGTAGGGAAGGACTTTTCCCCATCAGTCTAGGACCAAACATAGCAGGGCTGTGATTCCAGCGTAGCTCCTGTGTGCACTACCTCAACATAAGCACTTCAGGCAGACTGAAGGAGCAGGAGGAAGTACTGCAAAGGTGGAGCTGCTTACAGAGCAAAGTGTATAGTAACAACATGATTAATGACTCACTGCCACTGTTCAAGATTTTGCAAAAGCAAAATAGCAAATCCTGTTCTAAAACCTTGGAATTTCTACAATATAAATAAATCAATTTGAAAATAACTTTTGTCATCATTGTGCAAATAGATAGTTCTTTATTAAATAGCTTTTAGTAACAGAGCGTAATAAAGACGTTTCTTTCACTGAAAGAGGCTCTCCCTTAATTAAAGAAAATTAGAATAATGCCTGACTACAGAGGTACAATACTTCATAAAATGCCTTGAGTACTTATTGGTTCACAATTGCTTGTACACTCTGAGGAAAGAGAGACTGAAAGTGTTTTGCAGCTGTTTACAGGGTAACTTAAAAAAGGATAATATTTTTGAACTGCAAGGCATTGAAAGGGTTTCTGGACCCATTCAGAACATATACTGAATCGATACATCCAGAATAGGAATGAAAGCATCATCAAAATGTATCTTGCTTAGATTATTTATAATTTAACTATAAAGCAAAACATGTGATCATGAGCAATAAAGGAATGTGACATAAATAATTTCATTCAGAGCAGTGCATTAGTGCAGGCACTGGCAAAGCTGCTGCAGCAGCAGCCAAAGCCTTTGATATGAACATAGAACATGGATGTCACAAAATGTTACGTGTAGGGAGATTGCTGCGTTTTCACCATCTGTCTCACCTACTGGCTGACCCGGTATTATCAGAGGTCTTAATAACTACGCATGGAAAAAAATCTTTAAAGATTTAGAGATAAATATTGCCAGCATGGCTGTGAGGAATCTAAAGATCTTTCTGTACAGACACTAGATGTCAATGGAGAGACACTTCAAACCAGCTGCAACAAAAGGCTCTGCCACTGCATTCTCTAAAACCAGAGTCTTCATTTCCTCTTTTTCTAATACAACTCTTTTGGGCTGGTAGCCTTGGGAATCAAAGTCACAAAAAAAACTCAGGACAGGCACTGTACACAGAACACCCATCCAATTAGTTTTTAACATGGACATGATTTAAGTCGCAGTTGAAGGCAGCAAGAGTTTTTCAGCCCTACAAACCAATCAGCTTTTTGCAAGACTGACAATGAGGGATCTAACCATGGTGAGGTGGCCTTATAATCCTGTCCTGGGGGACCACCTGTGTCCTTTGATGCAGACATCCAAGCTGCAGTCAAACACCAAATACTTTTATAAAACTTAAGAACTCAAACCAAGTTGGAAAAAATAGCCTAGAAGTAAGAATTTTCATGTCCCCATTATCCTCCCCTGAGATACATAATCCTCTGTCAACATTTATTATAATGTATGCTAAAGCACAGCATGTGAAGAATGACAGAAAAATGCACTTGGAACTGCTTAGTGATTTTCTCTGAAAACTGAAAACTGGTTAACTGAGCTGCATGCTGTGCTGTAAGTTTAATTAAAACAAGTGCTAACAGCTGTAATAGAGCTCATAAAAGGGTTTTCAAAGTAAAGTATAAAATGTTGGGGATTTGGTGAATAAAGCTCGTTTATTACTATTGTAATTTACATTTAATACTGCAATTTTAGTACTGGGAATTAGTCAACACACTGTGCTGAGCTGGAAGGACTGGTAAAATGTACCCCTCACATAGCACCCATCGTAGTACTGCCCTGTGTTTGTGTACAGCAGTTCTGTGCGTCGGGTGGATCTGTGGGCACCAAAGGGCAGGGGCAGGGACATAAACACAGGGAACAGTGAAACGTGTTAATGGCTTTTTCTTGCAGTTACCATAAAATGAGGCCAAAGAGCAAAGATGCTGTGCCTCCTGACTTGGCTAGGAACCAAGTGCTACAAGAGCAGGGAGAGAGACAGGCTTACTCTGGAAGAAGGCTCAAAGTGCCCCACCGGGGCAGATAAGCAAGATGGGGCAAGGGATAGGTTATGCATTTGGGCTAGACCTCAGAGGTGCAGTTTTGGGAATGGCAATGGTTATTTGATGAAAAGCTAGCGAAGATATCTAATGAATGGGAAAATGCCAAGATGTTAGAAATGGATAATAACTTTCAATGACAAAGGTGACAATGGAAGGTGTGAAAACAGGAGCTGTAGCAATAGTGATAGAGCAATACATGTCTGAAGTGCTCCATGGGATGGGTAGTGGCAGGTCAGGACTGCATATGGAAATGCTGATAACCTGAACTGCGTCAGGCAGAAATGTGAGAACATAGGGAGTGAAGGGACAAGTGTGTACATACAGTAAAAGACAATCGCAGATTTGCAGGCAAACGCTCAAGGAAGAAACAAATTTCAGAGCTCTTTGTGGGACACATCCCTGAACTCCAAGAAACTTTTGTTTGAACAGGATCTGCTGGAAAACGCAGGTAGAAATTGATACTTCAGATTAGTCTTTGAACAACACAGAAGCAGGTTAATTTGCTGTCTTCTCTTGAAAGAAAACAATCTAAAAACCTTTTACCTTTATTTAGTAGCAATGCTGGTGTAGTGTAACCCTGACACAGCCATTCCAGCTGGGTCAGGGCTATTGGGTGAGTGACTGGCTGTCATGGGACATGCACAAACGTCTATTCCCACCAGCTCCCTCTGCACAGAATTCATACTAACCTCACTGGAGAAGTTCTTCATGTAACGTTTTCAGTGCTGGGGCCAGAAACTAAAGTACAGCCAAAGCGGATACGGTTTTCACTTTGTAATCAAGAGAACTAAATGATTAGCTAAGTTCTTATTTGAACTTACACATTGGAGTGCCATTGCTTACACATTGCTTACAAGTGCCAGTGCTTACACATTGGAGTGCCATTGCTTAGGGCTTCTCTGATGTGGAAACCAGAAACTTTACATCTGCTACGTAGTGTTGCTCAGGGTAGTTTAGACAACACGGTCATCCCACGTCTTACGTTGCAGAGACTACTTTTATCTAGATTCATATATGTGCCATTATACATCTTAAGTATGACACGACTGATACTCAGAGATATTTCTTTTTACATCTAGGTAACTGCTAGGACAAATGGTTTACAAACTCAGGTATTTTAAAATTGATGTTTTCTACTGCCTGAAAAAGTGTAATTGTTACCAACAGAATCAGTGTCTTCTGTGTTCATAAACTAAATTATGCCAATGAAAATCTGGACATTTATACAGATGTTTCTCCTAACTTGATACTTTGAGTTTTACCAACAAATACAGCGAAGTATCTTCCCAAGAATTATCTGAAATATGTTTGATGGACTAAAGGTAGTGGCAGAGTAACATATTTCAGCTGACGCCAGTATTTATAGATATTTATTCAAAAGGCTGTTTTTTTCTCCTCTCTTTGTACTAGTGATTGACAGTCCCGTATCACTTATTGAAATACACAGTATCAAGCTACTCATTCTGAAAGCTAACAAGAAAAATATATACTGAATCTTGCTTACTGCCACATGCAAGCTGGCTCGTTAGAGTACCAAAGCTTTGGTTTCTGAAGTTTAGTACTTTCCTAAGAAGAAAACCAAATAGAGGCAAGAGAAGCAGTTTTATCATGTGCGCTGCATTGAAGGACCTCTGCATCCTGGTAGCTAAGCCCAGGATCACTCTGCCTTTTGTTAGAATTACTTCTGCTAAAATGAAAACTCAAAATTTTGTGTACATTATGCACGAAGTTACATGATGTACATGCACATTTACAGCAATAGGAGAAAGCAGTAGGTAGAAAAACAAAAAACCACAAAGTTTGAACATTACACAGAAAATTTCAAATACGAAACTCAGCATATTTTTTTTACAATGAGGGTGATCAACCACTGGAGAAACAGACCAAGGGAAATGGGAATTTTTTCACCTTTTTATGTCTTAATGTGAAGACTGGATACCTTCAGTTCATTATGATGTAGCAGCCAAAAAGCCCCAAGGAAATGTGTTAGAGAACAAAACAGACAGACAGCATTGATTTCCTGCTGTGTAAAACCATGGTGAGCCCACATTTTCGGATGTGGAGACCAGACCTGCACACAGTGCTCATGAAAGGCATAGTAAAGTTGAGAAGGTACAGAAAAGAGCATTTAATGTGATCCTGGGGATGAAGCAGCTGCCTTTGGAGGAGAGACTGGTAAGACCGTGAGGCCTTAATTTGGAGAAGGCGGAAGTGAGATAAGATCAAGGTTTACAAAATCACAGATAAAACACATGCAGAACAATCATTCACCAAATCCTGCAATACCAGGAGTAGGAGGTATTTGGTAAATCTGGGAAGAGTGTTTCAAAACTGAGGAAAGAGAAGTGCTGCTTTATCTAACAGGTATTTGACTTCTGGAACTTGCTGCCATGAGACACCGTGGAAGCACACTGCACGTGCAGGTTCAAAACAAGATGAGAGAGTCATAAACAGCAGTCCTCAAACTGGAAACTGAAAGAAATAGTCAGGGATGTACCCTCTGACATCCCTAACAGAACAACTGGAGAAGCTGGAGGACTACTTGGGGGCCAGGCTGCAGACAATAGCCAGGCCTATGTGACCTCCCAAGCAGAATCTCCTCCTGTCATGCCTGAGAAAGGGACAAACCCTGGTCGCTGGCTTCAGCACACAGGGGGATGTGGAAAACGTGATATCCTGAGGTTTACAACATTTTGCATAAGATTATCGAACAGTTCTGTTTGTCCCCAACTCTATGGCTCCGTGATGTTGGATGGAGGGACTTTAAAAATCTGCAGTGAACTGAAGTAGTTACCATGCAGGACCACAGGAAAATGGCTAGAACTGACAAGTAATTCAAAACTAAAGCAACCACTGAATTTCAAAGCCTCTGCTGAATCTCTCCTCATCAGTTCACACTTTTTGTGCCAAAAGCATCCCATACCACTGAACTCCACAAGGCAGCAGGGCCAGGGTAGGATTTTACTTTGTTTGCAGAAGGCCCTGAACCCGGCTTGTAGAGAGGACTGCTTTGGGATGTGCCCAACTTGAGAGGGCTTGCTAGTGTGTCACCTGCAACAACATGCAAAAGCTATACTCATGGTAATTAATCTAACTTCCCTTAAACAAGAGATTGTGTTTTCTAACACCAACCAGCAGAATATTTAGTGTTTTCTTGCATTATCCTTGTACTGAATTACTTCCAGCGAATTTGAAGGCAAGTGTAATTAATCCAAGACGTACATATGTTTATATAGTGTCTGAGCTCTGGCTGGTGCTGACAGGTTTATGAGAAATAAATTATTACTTGTTATAAAAGGATTTATTTTACTTTCTAAAAAGCCAGTCTGGAGATTTAATCTGATTATTTTTCCCCAGTGCAAGACTACACAGACTATTTTGCTTTTCTGCTTGCAACTTTGCTGCTCCTGCTAGTAGGACAAGCATTTGAAGCTCCATCATAGTTTCACTAAGTGTGCATCCAAGTCACATAGCACTGGGTAGGACAGGCAGAGCACAGGGAAGCGATCTCAATGTTTGGGAGCACAGACACATGATAAATATGGGAATAGCCTTTGGATACTAAGAAAGTACTAGGAGAAAATATGATTCTGAAAAATACATGTATTTTGATAAGAATACTGTGGGGACCAGCTTCATCAGTAACACAAGTCTTAGCTAATTCCATACTGGGTGCTAAATATGCCATGAAGCCAGCGGAAAGAAATTGCATTGGTCATGCTGCATGAATTAAAAACGTTATTATAAGGGGGATCAAATTACAGCTGCAAGTGCATTTCCTAATTTATTTTCTACTATTCTTTTAATGTGGATGCTTGTTATAGTAATAATTTTAAAAGTTATGCAAATTCAGGGTGAAAGAAAGCGTATGATGAGCTATATGTATGCACAGCAGGCAGTATTACAATTAACTTGATCACAGACAAGTCTCTTGCATATATGTGCCATCAGTTCTGATGCTCACAAAATAAAAAGGTATATAAAGAAATGGGATAAACTGTGGTGTAAACCAGCTTGAAAATGTGCTTCATGTGACCTTGGATGCTTTTTTATTTTGTCCGTCGACCTTCAGAAAGAGGCTAAACAGACCTCTGCTGTTTACTTTCCTCTGAAGCAGATTAGTTATGTGTGGACATATAAATATCAGAAGGCTAACACAATGTAGCTCTTCAAAGACTTAACAATATTTACTGATAACACATTTTTTCATATAAATAACCAGATTTATATCCACAGGCACAAATGAGAGAAAATTATCAACAAACGTTAAAAGCTAATACAAGAGCTGACTAATGCCAAAAGCAGGCAATTGTCAGGTGGCTGGCTGTTGTGCAAGAGTGGGAAAGAAAAATAAGTGTATTCCCTTGGAATTAGACTTTCTCTTTCTTCCTCCGACCCTACTTGCCAATGCTTTTTTATTCTTTACAGTATTGCTTTTTCATTTTTACAGCATTTTTTGAATTTCATTTTTACCTCTTCGCCACCTGTAGTATCTTCAGCACCCAACTGGCAAAGGAAAAGATCTCCTCAGAAATCTTACTTGATTTTGTGGGGGACTAACCAGCTATAGTTTTCTCATTGATCAAAACAATTTCCTCATAGCAGTTCTATCAGTAGTTGAAGTATATACGTTGAGCAGTGAAATGTGCTCTTGTATTGTTTGAGACCATCAAAAAGATAATATGGTAGGAGTGGTAAATGAACAACCAGTACCAATTATCTTTTGAGAAAAGGGATACTGCAATGGTTGTGCCTGCTGTAAAACAGAATAAAAATTAAGAGAAATGGCTTCATACGAAATCTCTAGATAAACTGATGAGACGTGGCAAATCTACCTCCTGTGCTTGTTTTTAATTTGTTCTTTTTGTATAGATGCAAAACATAATCTTACCCTGTATAAAAAATATGGGAGCTGTATTACCAGGAACATCTTTTACCAGAGAGGCTGAGTGCTGTGCTAAGTACCACAAGATTTCCAATTGGTCTCCCTCACTGAGAATAAAGTCAGTAAAAGCACTGAACGCGGTGTTCTGGGATCCGCAGTTGTGCTCTCCATACAACGGTGATGAACAGACTAGCTTTGTATGGGAGTGTGGTGAGAACCATCTGGATAAGTGATGGGACCCTTTGGCACATGAGCAAACAAAAGCACAACACACAATACATTGCCTCAGCCAATTCTGGGCTTCTAAGTGAAATTTTTTATTTTGAGTACAAGTTGATTTCTGCCTTTTTATTGTTGAAACAAAAGAATTAAATAAAAATATTTACACTGACAACATGCAGCAGCCTCACTAAGCCAACATCCCTGTTCCCCTCGACTCATGTTTGCACAGGCCTATTTTCTTCCAAGACTAGCTTTCCAGCAACGTCAAACCCTAACGGCCGATGGCTCCACGCCACGCAGCGGTCGCCTGCCCCTGGGCATCTGCCAAACCCCTCCCTGGAACATGCAAACACGTAACAGCACTACATGCGTCGGTCTTGTACAAAGAATACAAGCAAAAATCTGAACGAAACACATTTAACGACATATGAATAGGTATCTCCAAAGCTCACACATAAAAGCAATTAATGAGATGCTTCACTTTTCTGAAATTCTTCGTCTTTAATGCTTTCGGGCATTCAGCATTAAGCAGATCAATACTACTGCCACCATTTCACAGATTTCAGATTCACAGACACTATGGCTTTATGGCTTTTACCAAGGGATGGGAAGACCTGCACGCTTCTCTTGTGCTCACTAGTTTTAAGAATATTTATTCTTACACTGAATTCTGACAGGCAACCAGAGGGGTCAGAGGGCCTGGACCTCACTCCAGCCAAGGATTAGATCAGGATTTGGATTCCACCCGATCACGATCGAAGAAAACCTCCTTCTCCCACCCCGGGGGAGCTCTGAAACACCCCCACGGCCACCGCGAGGGAGGAGAGGGCGGCATTAGCGCAGGGGCCACTGCTGCGGAGTGCAAGCAGCAGCGAACGCGGCTGACAGCCTCCCGCCCACCCGCGGGCTGCCTGGCGCGAGGCAGGGGTGGGCAGCAGCAAGCCCACGGTTCACCCCGACCCCTCCCCACACCCCCGCGGCCAGCTTCGCTCCAGCGGTTCCGCATCTCCGCGAACCGCTGCCGGGGCCCGCCCGTTCCGCCCGGGCGGACCCCGCAGGCCCCGAGCACCCTTCCCCTCTGCACCGGCCTCTC
>VZTV01048719.1:0-17301 GCA_013400875.1 Anhinga rufa
TATTTGAAGCCAAGTTAAAATTTATGATTGTGGGTGTAGGGGAAGGTTTGATTAGTTGATGCCTGAGCTAACAATTACATCTACACTGACCATTCAGGTGACTCAGGCTTGTCCCATCAAAGAACTTCAGGTGCTCAAATTTTGCTCAGTCCCAAATGCTGGTATTCAATATACTCCCTTAACACTTGGGGCACTGAATATTCTACAGCATCTGTCCCACTGCCCAGAACTAAGTCCTAAACACACAAAGGATTTAGACATCTACCTTCATGCCTAAGACNCTAAGACCGGGGATAATTCAAAAGGTAGGCAGAAATTCTCCTGCCAGAAGTTAACAGCTCACTGGGAGAGAGAGAGGGATACTCTGAGAAGACCTCTAATTTATTGCCTATAGGTAGGGAAGAGGCAACCTCATTAGCACTCCTGGCTCCAGTAACTGTGTAATACAGTACAGGAGAAGGGGGGCACCTCTTGTCATTAGGGAGAACATCTCTTCAAATAGATGTTCTCTCTCCGGATCAGCAAATCTTTAGGTGCTTCTTGAAAACTGGAACTATGTCAACAGCAGTCCTCTCCTGGAGCGCCTGGAGGCTGATGGCTGAGTGTTCAGCTGCATGCCACAGCTTTAAACCCCTTGCAAAAGCAAGCTGTAACCCCAGACCTGCCACATGCCAGGGGGTGTTTGCTCAGAAGCTGATAGAGGAAAAAAGAATAACCTTTCTCCATCAGTGTTTTCTGAGAAAGGAGTAGTGCAAATAAGAAAGGTGGGGTTAAGCAGCAGAGAAGCAGAAGGGTTGGAGTTTTCAGGTACTAACTCTGATTCAATGCAGTGGTCTAGGAGAAAGGTAAAGCTTAAGGCATTTTCCTCCCTTTGACAATTCTCTGCAGTGGCCCCCAGAGGAACTGCTCCTCTCCAGGTGCATACAAACAGAATTGCAACACTGAGCACCCCTCTGTGGTGCCTAAGTATGTTTGTAAATCAAGCTTTAAATGTACCAATCTTCTCTAACTAAGGTTATAGAAATAAATTATGTAGAAGACCACCTTGGAAACTGCATGACACATATGAAGGGCTGTTAAGCTCACCTTCTTTAATCATTTTCTGTTTTGTTTTCTTCCAATGTCTTTTGAAACTTTGCTTTCTGTAAAATGCAAAATTGTGCATAAAATACACATTCTAAATGTTACAGGGGCTGCTCAGAGTTGAAGTTCAACCATATCAACTGCTGTTAACAACTGGAAACTGAAGGTACCAAAATGTAGCTGTGGTAAGACACAGCTTTTCTGTACCATGTTATCCAGAGGAATCATTGCAGAGGGCAGTAGCTCTAGTACAGCTGTGTCACCAAACAGATAGGAGTTCTTATGTTTTTTGGAGGCTTATGCTTATAGAGTCCAACTGTTTGCGTAATTTCCAATCAGCTTAGTATACCCTCTCCACAGAGGTCTCCAAGTGTTAACATGATCAGAGGCAACCCATTTTTCTCAGATCCAGTCTCCTC
Source organism: Anhinga rufa (assembly GCA_013400875.1). Lineage (NCBI taxonomy): Eukaryota > Metazoa > Chordata > Aves > Suliformes > Anhingidae > Anhinga > Anhinga rufa. The sequence goes on from VZTV01048719.1 coordinate 1,503, forward strand.
CAACTGAGATAGTAATACAAATCTTTAACAACTAGCTTTTTTGTTTTGGGCTTCTTGTCCTTTTTTGTTTCAAGAACTTGTGTTTCACGTTAAAATGAACTGTGGAGAGAGGTGGTGATGAAATACAGTACTTTTGAAGATGAACATCAAATGCATTTCCCTGCAATTTGACATTTAACTTTCTGCACATATGATAAACAAACATCTGGTATTTATTTTAGAGGATGCAAGTGATATGGTAAGTTATTGCATGCTGTATGGCTGTCATCTGAGATAGGCAGCTGTCTCCAAACCTGAAACTGTGACATTTCATTTCCATGACCAGAGTTTTAGCTTTGTCTAACTGCAGTATGTTACTAATTCTTTTTTTCAAATTTTGCTGACTTTCTTTCATATTAAAAAGCATGTCTCTTCTGGAAAATGATGCCTTAGGGCCTCATCCAGCAAACACGGCCTTTGATAATTGCCTATGCTGCAATGTGACCACCTTTACTGGTAAGTATAAGACTGGGAGCAGACTTCCTTATAGGAATGGGCCCCTAAATTACAAGAAATGAGGAATGTCTCAAGTGTGTCTTTTTTTCCAGGAGAGAAATATTCATGTGAAGAAAGCACCAGTTGTTCTTACTTCTAAAATCAGTTTGTTTCCTGCAACAGCATATTGCAAGACACTAGCTGTTTCTACATATGAATTACTTTTTCTCTATTTATTCTGCAACATCTTTTAACATCCAGTAAAAATATTTTTATTGCTGTCTTATTGTATCCAAAAAATGTGGGTGGGTGACACATTTTTAAGACATAGATATGCAAGGGGTGGCATATGCATTTTATTAGAGACCAGTTAAGGAGAAGGAAAAAGAATAACATTTAGCTCTGCACAATATATCATGTAGCGAATCTTAGCAAACTGCTGGATAAAGAACAACACACAACATACACAACTTGAAAGTAATATTGCTGCTTCCTGTCACCACACGTAACTGTCATAGTATGGAAGACCTTATTTTCAGAAAGAAAATCTGCCTTGCTCAATAAAATACAGTCATTGAGGGAGCTGTAGCAAAGGAGCAGTTTTACCAGCTTTTAACACTCCTACTGTAGGTCTGCTCAACAGCCTGAGAAAATAAAGGACAAAGTGCTGGAGTTTGATTAACAACAGGAAGCTTTTTGTTGTGGGCATCTCTTGTGGCTTGAAAAGCTGTATAATCCATCACTTGACACAACATACCAAAGCAAATATTTTTAGAGAACTGTGTCATTTCCCTAGATAGCATACAGTGCTCTGAGTCAGATTAACTGTTGTGACGCTTCACTGTTCTTCTGTCAAATATTTAATTAAACAAGAGCTGATCTTTTTTATTAGGTGTTGCTGTTGATTTGACCTATCATGCTCTCCCATGATGTGTACACAACTATCACTTAATTCCTTAATTTACTGAGCTTTAAGTAAAGAAGAATGTAATGCTAAGTGAAAACGGCACAGGCTCTAGTAGAAATTTTGAAAATAGTTTCATTAATTTGGTTGGAAAACTACTTCCAAAAGTCTTCATCCTTGAAATGAGTAGTCATTACAAGAGCACAACTCCTTGATTAATATCAGGTTGTAAATATTCATCCTGGGTTTAAGTAAAAACAGTTAAGGCTGTAAACCATCTCAGATCTTTGTGCAAAATTCTCAGTGATAGTTGTGGCAGCTCCATAAAGAAAGTGAGGAGGAAATATTGCTGTTAGTAAGATCTCTCCTGAGTCACCGAAGTCTTTCTCATTGACCTTGACAGCAACATCCTGAATGCCCCAGAAGAGAAAGCAGCTAATCACATGCTCAACTTCTAGTCTGTGCCTAACAACTGTCCTTAGTCAGTATGCTTTACTGAACTGATGCTTATGTGACTTGGCAAAAATGGGAAAGCATGAAAGAGAAGATGAGCAAACATTCATGCCAAAGAAACAGGAATGCTTGGCAGCAAAAAGGAAATGAACTTTAGCAGTTGAAATATTCCTCACAATCTCCACCTTCTGCCCAAATCTTTTTCTGCAGCAGAAAAAACATAAGTGTAAAGATTCCCCCAACTGAAAATAAAGAACAGACTCAAAGGATGCTATCACACTGAGATACTGATGCTGGGATTGCAGTATTGAGTATGGTAAATTTTTTTAGAGGCAGATCAGCCCGTTTCTACAACAGAAATTTTAAGATAATGATGAAAAAGTATGACTGATGAACATAAGAGCATCATTATGGGGCTGGTTCAAGAAGGAAAAGATGCAGAAAGTGTAAGAAAAATGAAATTCAGAAACAAAAAGGAAAAAAGAAAAGACAAGAAAAAATGAAAGAAAAGGCCTCTGTGTCTCTGACAGAGAAAAGATAATGCTTGTGTGGGCTGTGTTGCATCTGGATTCATGGCACATTCTCCCACTCTTATGTTAATTTTTTTTTGCATAAATCAGAAGCAACTAATTAAAAAAGAAATATTTAATTCTGACATGTTCTTTGAACTGGTGTTCCATCTGGTTCTGTTTGAATAGTAAAATCTGCTGTGGTTGTAAAAATTGGCAAGCAGCACTCTGGTAAAGAGAAACAAAAGAGACTCAGTACAGCAGGTTAATACACTAGCATTTCAACTTGAGACATTTCCAGAATTCAGCAAACCAAATCGCTCCAGTATGGAAACTATAAAGATCAAATGTGAAAGAGAAATGCTGCGAGTGGGCCGGGAGAAGCCCTGCCACTGGTACACATTAGCTCTGTGTGATATTTTTAGTGTGAGTCTTTGAAGGAGTTTGGTTTAAAAGCAAGGGCAGTGCAATGCTCCCCTGAAATGGGCTCACTGTATTGTATGAAATGCATCCAGTGCACATGCAGCGATAGGGAACGATCCTTCTGCTATTTATTTGCAAGCTCCACCTTAGGCATTCATGTGGTCCTCTGATGTAACATGATTGTTATTCAGAAGACTCAGAAAATACCTTCTTCTTAATTTATTTTTTTTTACCTGAAAACTACTTAAAACCTGAACACCAAGATACAATAAACTCTGATAACAAAGGGGGGAAAATGTAATCGTATTGGGATTTCTATGGACTCTGGGATCTAAGTAATCAGCATCCTATGCCATTCGAACCCTCTCTGTAGCAATGAAGAGAAAGGCTGATTAACTCCCAGTGCTTTAGAAAAGGATTGTTTTACATCTTGCAGGAGCATATCTTGCTGTGAAATATTACTTCTTTAAAATGAAAACCTTTGCTTCAGCACTACATTAACTTGCAAATGGATAACCTAAGACATGTACAATGACTTGGTCAAAAAAGGAGGAATGTGAATGGCCCCTTTCTCCAGCTAAGATACTTAGGAACCCTTGCTGAGCAATAAATGAGTCAGGAACGTAATACTTTTAATTAACGTTTTCTGAATACTTATTTGTAATTTACATTTAATTTTAAACCTGAACTTAATCCTCTGATCTGGAATGAAGACAACTATTTAGTTCAGTTTGAATGTAACCTTCCCCAGTTTGTGTTAGAAACTATAGAAAAGGGAAACTCTATAGCAATACTTGCAGAACCACTCTTTTCTGAGAGAAGCACATAATTGTAGGACTTTCTTTCCCCCAAGTGTACTGAGCAACTAATGCGCAGATGGGAAACAAGTAATCCAAAGCTTCTCTATCAGACTGCTTCACATGTGAATAACTGGGCTTTGGGTGGAAAACACTGAATTTTGTCTATAAAGTTCTTCTGTAGCTTTTTTTTTTGCCAGCTGCTGTCTTGTTAAAATCAGAGGGTGTAGGCAGCAGGGCTTGATTTATAATACATTTTGGTATTTTGAATATAAGTACAATATTACACATGCATAAACACACAGAAATAACCTCTGCTTCTTCCCGTTTCGCAGCATACCTATGCTAATTGGGTAGGAAGCTGGTAAGTGAGGGGATGATCTAATACACCAGATTAAGCCTCTACTGTCTCCGACAGCACACCTTGATGGTGTAGATAGATCTGACCATGCAATCACTGTGTTCAGAGAGAGTTCCACTGAAATTTGCTACACTTGGATATTTTTGAAAGTTTGGGCTTTGGGTTTTGTATAAAAAATAGCAACGCAATGGGGAAAAACTGCCAGTGCCTAAGATTTATTACCTTTTAAGCCTAATTTCACTGGCAATTGGAATAGGTGTATAACTTGTGTCATATAGAAATATATATATTTTCTTGTGATCAGCTTTCTTATCTTGGAAAATCGGCACAGTCTCTTTAAATCAGTCAGTCATCCACAGGAGTCTGCATTCATTTATTCTCTGTTAAATGGAACTGTCAGTTTTGTTGCACCAAAATTCGATTTTCTATTTCATACACATTGTGTATGATGATTTTAATTTACTACTGGGTCACCAAGCAAGTCACTGCTTTTTTAAAATATGAGTTTGTGCTACCTTCTAGAAAAATAGCTGCAGTTAGATGGTGTGGTGAGGGTACTGTAAATGTACAGGGGAAAACGAGAGACAAAGACTATACGCACAAAGATCATTTTGCTTTTTCCTTGGTATGTCCCTCACAGCTCTGAGGAAATGCACACGTAGATGAAATACTCCTGAGGCTGTGATTTGGAAGACTCGCTGCTGAGAGCCGTGCTCTGGTCCAGTGCTGGAGGAGGAGGGGGACAGCAGAAGGGAGGGTGAAAGCCAGTGACTACCGAGACAACTTCCCCTCTGGTGCTAAAGCAAACCAGGGAGACTGGCTGCCTCCAGCTCTGCCCTTCTCTCAACAAAGCTCACTCAAACTCCAGCCATGGGGATTTCATTTCCAGGGTTTCTTTGGCCAAAGAATAGTGCCTGGTTTGTGTACCCCCACATGGCCTCTCTAAAAGTTGCTCTATCTCCAGCTATGTTAAGAGCAAAGCTATCGATTTTTAAGTGCTGTGGCTTTTTTAAAATAAACACAGGATGTATTTTCTTAGTTAAGCATGTCATGAAAGAGGGGAACACTCCTATGGACAGTTAATTTTTATGGCCTGATAAGAGCATTTAAAAATTATTCTGTGCTATGTCAGCCCTTCAGCACATAGCTTGAATTTAATAGGACTTGCAATGGAAGAGTCTGCTCCTGTCTGTGTTAAGGCTGAAAGTCACCTTAGTCTATAGTATAATAATCTATAACCTAAATATGTCTTGCTAAAATATGCCCGGGTTTTATATCTGATAGGACAAATTGATCTTTTGAGCAGCTTCGGAGGATCCAAACCAGAAATGAATGTGGCCCAAAGTGTCCAACACAGGAGGCTGCAACGAAGAGAAAGACCAGACTACATAGGTACAGATGGTTGGTGGAAGTTATGTGTAAACAGTGCTTCTCTGATGAGAAGCCAGTTGTTCCTGAAAACAGAGGAACCAAACCTCAGCTTAATGTTTGGTCAACTGTGTTTTCTCTGTTAGTAGGTTTTCTTTATCAGACAGCTATGAAGTTGACTCTGATGCCTTTTTAAAGAGGTTTTTAAAACCTTCAATGAAAACATTGGAGGTAAAGGAAAAATGGAAGCATTTCCCTGTTGTACTTTTTTTTTCTTTCTTTTTTCTTTTTTTTATGGGAAGAAGACAAACTGCTTTCTGAAGGGCAGGTATTTACCACTTGGAAGAAATCTCATTTATCCTTCCACTTTACCTATCTTGCTACTGCTGTGAAAATGTCACTTAATGGGCAGAACAGAATTAAACTGGGACAGAAAAGCAGGATGACAGAAGGACAGGGGAGGCAAATAATAGCTCAGCAACAGAAAATCTGGAGCATAGATGCTGGGATGGGGAGGGCCCACAGGACTCGTGAACTCTTCAGCTTCATACTACTGTGCAGGTGTGGAAAGAGTGAATAAAAATGCACAATCGTCTCTGCAAAGCACTCAGCAGTACACCTATCATCTCCAACCCAGGGTCAGCCCTGTGAGAACACAGACCTTTAGATCAGTAACAACTCTGCTTATTAGAACATGCCTCAGCTGTGTGTTCCTACCCAAGGCTGTGTTTCTAGCCACTATCCTTAGTCACTTAACTTCTAGCCTTGAGCTCTACCTCACCCACGGTTTGACACCTGTCTAGTCTTGTACATTAATTTATTTCTGCTGGACTCAGAAAAATCTCCTTCTGAGATACCTTCCTTTACATCTGCAGAAAATCCTGGCTGTGGTGGAGCAGATGTGTTGCAGTGCCTGGTAGCTGGGTGGGCAAGGCTGCCTCAGCCCCCACGGGGTCTGCAAGCCATCTGGGAGAGCGCTCTCCTACCAAGCAGAATGGCACAAACAACTGATTTTTTGGCTTGATGGCAGTTTAAAAACCAGCAAACAAAAACAAATGCTTTGAGTAAGGCAAACACATGAACCTGGTGAACAGGAAAAATAAGAGAGAGAATAGTAATTTGTGCAGAGTTTTTTTAAGTGGCTTTAATTTCTGTGAAAGAAAGTAGAAGAAAAAGATGTTGTGATTTAAAAAAACCAAACAACTGTGGTGTTTAGTTTAAAACCGTATTTAAAGTTTTTAATTTCTTTCCCTCCTGGACCCAACTAGTGAAAGTGCGATAAATTTACAAAACTATTCTAGTAGCTGCTGAATCAGTGCTTTTGCTGGACACATTTTTGAGTTGCTATCTCAGCTCCAAAGGGCCATCTGTCTTGCAGCCGTTATGGGGATGTAGGGCTGGACTGGGAAGTGGATGCATAGGTAATTACAGAGTTATATACAAACTACTCATATCTCTGCATAATGGATCCCCTGAAAGAACTGAAACTATTATAATGATTAGGCTGGTAGTGGAGGCTCGGAGGGGCTCTGCTTCTACTGCTCCTCCATATGTTGCACGCAGGATTGCTCGAAGCCACACAGGACTCCCCTCCGTATTAGGGCTGATGCTGAAACATGTCAGAGGGAGGTAGAGAAGATTTTATTCTAAACTGCATTTTGCACCTGCACTTCTGGAGAAATAAGGCTGCTGACAGTTTTGCACAGTTCTCTGAGCATCCCTTCAGTTCCCCAGAGTGATAAATCTATGGCTGGGAACTTTCTGGTACTAAAATAGCTCTTAAAGCACGTTGAATAATCAAAAAAACCTTCATACTTTGTAGGGCCCTTTTATTTCTCCCTCTCCCTCTTGTCTAATTTCAGTACTTGCCTTTGTGAAACTCTACCATTTATTCCCATGTCACAGTAAATAAAGGTACAAATGTATCCTGCTGGGTCAATTAACCCCGGTTCTGCACTGTGTCACAGTCTGTACTGGCAGTGATTTCCAGAAAGGAATATTCTTTTGTCATTCTTTGTCCATGTGCGAAGTATGTTAAGACCGTAAGTTAACTGTAACACTTTTCCACACAAAGCTAACTCTGCTTTTTGTAATTACTGGAGTGCAGTTATGAACTGTAAAATGACATGAACCAAATACACGACTTGTATTCTAAAGTGGTAGAGAAGACAAAGAACTGACAGTTTTTGTGCTTTCATGTCAGTGTGCTCCCTAATGATGGGCAAGCCCTGCCACAAAGCCTCTGAACTTCAGCTCTCAGGCAGTCCTTCAAAGGCTAGGAGAACTGGGAGGCTGAGGTTTCCCAGGTTTCATGTTATTCTATGCAGTAATATGATGCACTTTACTGCAATATCAAACTCCAAAATAAACAGAAATAATAAGAATAAAAATAACAGGCATTGTTGACTTGCACTTCCTTGAGCTTTCATGTGAAATATTTAGATAAGCTTGCTTGGTAACGTCAACCTAAACAGCTGCCTGATGTAAGAATAAAGCTGTTAATGAAACAAATGTGCTGTGCAGCAGCAGCATATATAAATACTGACTATATTTTTAAGTGAATACCTGATAAGGAAATAAGCTATAACACAGATGAAAGGTCAAGACACCAAATGATGAACTGCAACTATTTTCAGAAGTGCTACAGGAATAAATCTGTACTAATCTATATACCAGTTCACATCAGTGATACATGCTTCTGGGTTTCGCTTACAAAGGAGCAAATAATAAGGAATGTAGGTTACTGCAAATGTAAAGGAATGAAGACAAATGTGGAAGGAAAATTCCACCTCAGAGGTCCCTCTCATTCTGGTGCAGTAGTGTATACATAGAAGTGCTTTAAATCAATGGAACTGTATTTTCCTTGCATGGGAGAGTTAGTGTTAAATAAACAACTGATATTTCAATCAGTGGAGGCGAGGGGGATCTCCCAGGTCGCTTTTTGAGGAGGCCTATTCTTACCTCTCTCTGGCCTTTCTCCAGATCCCTAAATGCTGCAAGATGCAGAGGGAGAACTTTGCACCACATCAGCTGATATTCCTAGGGCTGACTGATCTAGAGGTCTAGAGAAATGCTCTGCAAGAATTGTAGCTGCCAAAGGGATGGGTGGGGGACCAGATGGAGACGGGCAGGCAGAGGCCAGAGGGAGCAACCAGACCTGCTCCTGGTGCCAACCTCTGACTCCAGCTGTTTCCACGTGATGCCAGATCTGTGCCCTGCTGACAAACCCAGCAGTACAAATTTGGGCTGGATTAGTCACTTATGTTGTATTAGCCAGAACACACAATAAGGAGTTCATCTTAGCGTATGGTCTTATGACAGCTGCAGAATGATGGATAATGCCCAATCCAGAGTATAATGTCTATTTATGTTAACCCCCTGTTAACCTTTTTTGAACAAATTTGAACTGGCAGAGTGTGTTTATACCAGAGTAGTGCTTTTTATTTTATGGCTGCAAAGTTTTAATCTGTTAGGATTCTTAAAGCTGGATTTATGGTTTTGTCCAACCCTAGCCATAATATGAACTGAAGATCTTGTGTTATTAACAAACATGCTTTGCTTTCTGGGCAAGCTGGAGGTCTAGCTCAGTGTTACAGGATGAGAAAAAAATCGTGCCACCCAGAAACTATCATCCAGCTTGGTGGGAGTGAAAAAATTTGTGTTATATGCATTAGAAGAAACATTTTGATAGAAAACATACAGATTCTGCAGTAAAAGTACCCAGAAGGTGTTGCTCCTTGCAGGTTTGAAAACCCACACCATTATGAGGATTGATGATAGCACAGGTTCCCAGTGACCCTGGTAATAGGCAATCAGTCTCCCTTCAAAACCACACACACGTGGGTCTCAAGTGTCTTTAGCTGACGGCACCTATCCGGCCAGGCGCTCCTCCTGGAGCTCCTCCGGCTCCTGCGCTGCCCTGGGGCGTTGTTGGCCACGACCCATCGGGCTGTCCCTGAGGTGCAAGGGCTTGCCACGCACAGCGGCCCTTGGCTCCAGCTCAAAGGCTTCAAAAATAAGATGCAAAAAGTTCCCTAAATATAGATTTTGCATGTTACTTTTTCAGGTGAGTGTAAACGTAACTGCTGTTCTTAAATGCGAACGTTAAATCTACTCTGTAAAAACACAATTACTGCTGCCATGGCAGAAATCAGTCGTCCCTTTTGAAGGAATGCCTTGAAAATGCAATCATAAAATCCCTGCATGTTATGGATTTCATTAACATTGTACTCCCCTAGGATTCCCAATTGCACAATAACAGGAGTTCTTTAAATTTTAAATACCACAGACAGGAACAGTTTCACTAAAACCAGATGTGAAACCCTCACACTGGCCTTCTTACTGGTTCTAAGTACTGAAACTGGCTGGTAATTGATACCTATTAACATGTTTGTTGTTCAGATTACAGAAATGGAAACACTATACTATTTTTCCTGTGAAAGGATACATTAATGAGGGACAATGACTTACGCTTCAATGGCAGTTCCCTACTCTTGATTAAACTAAAGGGCTGTTTTTATTTTTTATTTTAAATTATGCTATTTCACACTGAAGGGCAGTCAAGTATGCGAAGCTTAAGTGTAATAAACAAGTAGGCTGAGTTTAAGGTTGAGGAGCTAATAACATCCCATATGACAATAAAATAACTTCATGTTTATTTTTGGCAGCCCTTGCCTCATGCATATCTTTATTCCATTCATATTAGAAAATCCACAGACTATATTAATGTGTTTTTAAAGAAGAAATTCAATCTGGAGTGACTCTGTTTCTGATTATGGAGTCACTCCAAATCTCTAGTTAGTTGAGCAATTTTAAAAAGTGTGTTTGAGGGTAAAAATAAAATGGAGAAAGTACTGTGCAGACTTATGGTGTGACTGTGCTGTGGATATTTTGAATCTAACTTTGACATTTATTTCAAAACAACTAAGGAAAGGAACGGACAGACAGCTTTCACTTAGCAGAGCCCAGTAAGCAGGTAACATTCAGATGAACTCAGGAGTTAGTACCTTGTCAGCCACAAAGGAGCAATCAAGTTTTTGCACCAAAGAATGGGTTCTACCTCCACAGATGGTATTAATGCAAATCCATTACTAACAACAAGCCAACATTATTTTCCTAATTCTTTTCAGCCAAATGGTCCGAAAGACGTCAACACCTCCATGGAGACAATCATATCACATGCCCTCTAGACGTCCCCTATAGATACCAATCTCCCTTTGCTGATACTTAACTGAGGTTTTCTGTTTCTTTTGTCTTAGCAAAAACATTAACCTTGAAGGGAGGGGTAAAAGGAAGGGAAAAGAGAACTATAATATTTCCCCTATACAAAAAAAATTATATGCTAAGGAAATTAGTATTTGGAGCTGAATTTTCAAGCTGCTTCTCCCATGTATGATTGTACATATCTCATATATATGCCTTAGTTGCATATGCATATTAGCAGTTTGAAGGCAGACATCACTACTTAAGCAGCTGCAGTATGTCTGCAGGTATGGAAACCTGCAGTTCTGAAAAGATTAATGAATACTGATATACGCAAAACCTTTGTCTCAGACAAGGGCATATAGGCTTAAATTTTCACTTTAAAAGTTCCAAGTTCAGTGTTGCTGTATCCTTCAACCTGCTTTTTGCTGTTTAATATTTTCTAGAGTTCTTGCACTATACAACAAAAATCCATTTACACTGTACTGCACAAAAGCAAATACTTCAAATAAATGGCTAGTTTACAACAGCATATAGAACAAAACAGAACAAAGTGACCTCAGTCCTTCATATACAAGTGTCTTCCTCCTTTTGTAAAATATTATGATTTTTTCAATGGGTAATTTCAGCGTATTTTATTAGTTGCATGTCCTTGGTTGTTTGTCTGTAAGCTCTTATGGAGATGAACATCTGTTCCTGGGGATATTTGTACAGAGGGAACACGGGATTTCAATTTTTTATCCAGATACAAACTCGCAACATGTGCTTAATGCCAATGGCATCGAGCCTTTGTAGAAGACAGCAGTTCACATGTGCAAGGACCCTGTTACTGCAGTGCCTGATGGTCTGAAGTGCTTAGCACTCGTCTCAAGATTGTCAGTTAAGTTTAACAGGAAAGCATTTAGGACACATTTGAAGTTTGAATTAGCAATGTTAGAATTGAATTAAACCATAACAAATAAGTATAAAAATTAATATCCTCCTGACACAAATGGAACCAAAGATGAGTTAAACCTTTGTATCTTGTGAAAAGCCAAGGGATAGCACACTCCATCTCCAAACTAGCTCAGTTGCTTCTGCTGCATAGGATGAGTGGTAGAAATGATTAACAGTTCTTCTGCAGCATGTGTTAAGCATGCCTATTCAATGCAATGAATCTTCAAGCAAGACTTTGTAGGCTCAGTCTTGCAAACAAGACCCAGCTCTGCAGCAAAGGTTACTACAGCCTAGTTGCTCTGTCATGAAGTCTGCCTTGGGGGTGCTGGTCCCTCCACATGGGCCCTGGGCGGTAGAAGAGATGCCCTAGGGCTAGACTGTTCAGGGAAATGGTTCATACTGCCTTTTCTAAAACAGGGGCTGGGTGAAATAGGTGAGAGCTGTGGCATGAGCAGTACAGCATACAGATAGCCACCAACTTCTTGGCTGATGTGGTAGCTGGAGGCAGCATAAACCTGCTAAAAGTTATGCTCAGTGGTTTCAGCCCCTGAGCACCCTGGTTTATGGCAGAAGGCAAAAGAGGCTGAGAAATTCATGGGCGGGAGGCCTGAGGTACCCTGAGCTGTTTTAAGCATAAACTCCAGAGTAGCTTGCATTCCGTTATGTGTTTGCTATTAAAAAAGTTAATGGTTAAAAAAAGTCCTTTGAAACTTTTTCTCAGAAAGATCTAGTTCTAAGTGAAAGGATTAAGCTATATATGTATGTATGTAGTCATCATAACTTAATAAAGTTAATAAGCACACAGAACACATGAATGAGATTTAACTAGCTCTCTTGTTTTGATTATCCAGTCATAAATACGTAAGTGACAGCAGAGAAGAAGGAAATAAAGAAGAAGTGGCGGCCCTTCAACCAGATGAAACACATGGAATCTGATTCTGATGCATTCCACCCTTTTTCCATGTGCATTCCATGGATTACAAGTGGCAATGATTAATAACAAGCCTTACACTTAGATAAGGATAAAGGATCAACAGGTTTTTTTTGCCACTCTGAAGTTTGATTAGGTCCATCATACATGATTACCAATTTGCCAAGAGCTCAGGATGTGTAGGGGCCCCTAAGCAGGACACCTGGGAGTCTCATTGTGTGCAAAGGATCAGAAATGAAAGATTTCCCCTTCTTTCTTCCCTTTACTAACTGCTACTCAACATGTTTTTAAGCTTTTTTGCAGACAGCAAACCTCACAGGAAACATCAATGTGAACATTCATATGGATGGCTAATAAGGCATTGTTTTTATATGCCAGTTAGTAATTTCCTATAGAAAACAAAAGAAGCTGGAGGAATGTTTCAAATATATTAACAAGTTTTCAATATTAGTAATATTGATCTAATATGCTCAAGCCTTTCTCTTAGCTTTTGCCAACCGAAATAGAATCTAAATCATAACTAAAAAGTATAAGTCAACCTGCAATTGAGACAAATCGGTATTTCTTTCACCTATTGATATTAATACCTGCCTGCTAGTATAGATTATTTGTATACAGTAATTCATACGAATAATTCTAACCTGTGCAGGGATCTTGCGCAATTAAGCTATGGACCTGATGACAAATAGCAAACAAGCTGAAGTAGACTAACTGAACTCAAGGAGTCTCTTCGCGGGGTCAAATGTTTGCAGGATTTCTCCTGTATTAACAGAGCAAAGCCCAGGCGGCCAGAGATCACTAAACTCATTTTGTATGTAACATATTCTAGAAGGGACACAGGTCTTCTGAGGTGAAATCTGAGTGCATGAAAACACCATGCTGTATTAATGCTTAACTGTAATCAGCTAGAGACATAGCACATGCTCAGTTTACTGGGACATTCCACTTTAAGTACATGTTAAACCAATATTGACTTTTCCACTAAACCAAAATCTCTGTTATTTGTGCCCAGAAGACTGAAAAAACAATAGACATGGGAAGCAGAAGAATTAATCTTCCTGACCTTTTCTTTTTTTATACCTCTGGGAGTCAGTCTTTTTTTTGTGTCTAATAGGGAATGTGAGCTATTCACTTGCAATGATTCTTAGATTATGTAGAAGTACTTTACTGTGTTATTTTCTTTCTTTTGCATTCTCCACATTCAATAAACTCCACAGAGTATTATTAATAATGTCTTTAAAATGTTATCTTTTTACCTGTATCCATTCTCTGATAGAATCTTCCCCTGGGGTCCATCCGTTCTCAGGGTAATTTAGGCGGGACCTTTCTGAAGACCAGATAGCGCTGTACTGGGAGGAGACAGTGATTTGATCAGAGTGAATTTCTCCTGACTCCATACCTAGTGGTTCCATGCACTGGAAATCTGAAGAAAAATAGATTACCATCATTATTATGGTCAGCTTTTTGATTTAGACTTTGAATAATGAGAACGTTTTCCTGCTTTGAATATGAATATCTAAAGAATTTATTTTTATGTGACTTTGAATTCTTTAGCAACTTTAAGTGAGGCAGTATTGGGCTTATGGTGTCATTCTTAATACTGTCATTTGAGTTGCCATGGCAATTCCTGCAATAATAATGCTATACAAATATTTTTAGCCCAGCATTGTAGCCATTTCAATATAGGACAATAGAATTCTCCTTTCTAGGGTAGCACAGGCACTTCTCTGGATTCATAATGTAAAACAATGTATGTTCAACTCATAATTATGCATGCAGCCAGGAAAGATAAACCAGATGACTGTATAAAATAATTTTATTTTAAAACTATTTATTCCAGTACAAAAAGTATAAAATGTTTTTAAAATATTATTAAAATTCTAGCCATTCTCTTTTGATCCTGGACAATGGAAACAAATGGATCAACAAAATCTGAATCCAGGCCAGAAGAGTATTGACATAAGGGAATTACCACCTCTTCTATAATGTGCTGTATTTTAAATGAGTTGATAATCTCCATCCAATCTCTTTTTGTTGACACAAAAATTACCAAGATAATTTAGAATCAATTGACAACCCAGTCACTGTAGTGAGTTCAATGGCTGATAGGGCATGGAGACTAAATTATTCTCTCACTCTTCAAAAATAAAGGCTCCAACCACCTTGACGCAAGAAAGGCAGGTAGCTTTAGACGGATCCTCACACCCAGCTGCTCAGACACCCTCAGACACCCTTACCAACCCCATTGCAAGGGCAGGAGAAAATAACATGTGCCTACGCTTCTGTTCAGGCACTTCAAAGTATATTAATATAACTCATTCCTTCATTAGCAGTTTAAGATAAAATACCAGTGTGTGAAGTGGAGGCCTGACATTTGGGTACGCACTCCTTTTTATCACACCTTCTCTGGAGCTAATGTGTCTCTAACAAGAGGGTTAGGTGCTGAGCTGAAGGTTTCAAAATCTATGAGTTGGAAAAATGAGCTTTTAATAAGCAATGTTCTAATTTTTCAATGAAAATTAAGATATTCTGGAAAAAATAGTTTAAAATCTTTTATCTGTGATCCAAAAACTTATATTCAGAAATGCTATCAGGGTACCTTTTAGGAGTTGTAGTTAGGGTGCCCCATAACAGAATTATCAAACTTGTTGCCAAAATGCATTTCCTGTGGCATACCACCCTTTCCCCCATTTCTGTGCTGCTTCGACAAACAAGGGGCCTTGGGTGGAGTACTGAAACTGAACTACTTTAGGGTAAGACTCAAAGTAAATTAACTTCTGCTTGGAATCAGTAGAGCCATAAACCACTGCAAAGAACTCAAGACATGGTAGGTGGGAGTCATATTAAAATATCTAAAAGGTAGGTGTCTAGTTTCATCTAGACATGTGGGATCTCCCTATAGTCTCCTGAGAGGGACAAGTACCTCCTGGGGACACCTCACATGTCTGAGATAGATAAGTAGGCTGAGTTGTCCTCTGGAGGTGACCCTCTCTGTAGTGACAACACAAAGAACAAGGGTGACTGAAATTGAGAGGAATCACTTCTCTCTCTAAGCCTGCATCATAGAAAATGTTTCTTCTTATAATCTGAAAAGGGTTTTCACACAACACTAACTTCTCCTGTTCTGTTGTCCTGTGTTTAAGAGCTGAAGGCATCCCAGCATAGCAGATATTATTAATTCTGGCTCCAGTGTGATGATGCCTCTACAGCCCAGGGAGGATGGATGTGGAGGAGGTGAACATGGGAACCCAAGTTGGCTGTGTTAGTTAATGANNNNGTCAATGAAGGGGTAGGAGCACCACCTACATAAGGAGAAGCCAAACTATCTGGAGGTACAATCTGAGAGAGAGAGGAGGATGCTTCCCATCCGCAGAGGCTGGCGTATGTTCCATTCCCTCCTCCTGGCTATGCATGTAGAAGAAAGCTATTAAAGAGGCAAGG
>VZTV01048730.1:0-21477 GCA_013400875.1 Anhinga rufa
GCCTGAGCCAAGGGAATACTCCTCCCTTTGGAGAGGCTCAGCTCCCCCCCAGCCACAGCAGGGCTGCCTCCTCATATGTGCACCCAGGAGCTGCTCCTCATTGCATCTCCCATGGAGCACCTACCTGCTGCTCCTCTTCCTTCATCTCCAGGGAGCCCTTGGCAGCTTCCTCTTTGTCAGGCATAGCAGAGGCCATTGCAGCTGAAATGCAAGTAGTACCATGGTTTAGGAAGGGGAAGCAGGGGAAGACAAGAGCAGCTGGTGAGCCTTCCCTCCAACTTCAGTAAAGGGAGAGGTTTCTTTAGCACCCATTAAGGGAAGCCGCCAAAAATGAGCCTCTTCCCCTTACAGAAGAAAGGGAACTGTGCTGCTGGCAAAGTATTTAAGTTTCACATAGTTCATGTTATCAGAGGAATAAGGAAAAAGCTCTTCCTCACCCAGGAAAGCACTTGTCAGAGAGACCATGGTGTTTGTTATGAGTATATTTAGAAGAGGTACCTAGTACCTCTTTTCTCCCCACTGAGGTTTAGAAGCAGCCTTACATTAGAAGAGTTAATAACAGCAGAACTGGAAGGGGGTAGGGGGTGTGGAAAAAACAGCTCAAAAAGTTGCTCTAACTGCTGTTAGTACACCCAACCTAAACTAAATTTTCCCTCAAAACCAGCACAAGCTGTATCTAACCTTTCAGGTAGGACTACAAACAACCTTATGTTAAGTAAGACTAATCCCATTCTGTAATTAAGGCAAGTAAGGAAGATCTAAACACAAACCAGGAGTTCACAGAACAATTACAGCCTTAACACCTAAAAGTTTCCCCTGAAAACGTGGAAACAATACCTTTTTGTCCTGTTGGAAAGGAGCAGATGACCAGCAAGGAAGAACCAGACACCACACCATACTCCATCATCCCTTCTCTGCCTTTTTATACTGGCTGGGAAAGTGGGGTAAGGAGGGACCCTCAGTGACTGAGAGCTCTGGGAAGCAGCAGTCTCTGCCCTGGCTAATTAGAGGTGGAATGGGGCAGAGATGGGCCCTGCTGTGGCTTGTTAATTACTCTGTAATTAGGGTGGAGGAGCTCCTTTTGGAGGTCAGTGCTCCTGAAAATGAGAAAGGTGTTGCTGGCATGGACCGTGCACTCTATGATCTTGCCTCAGATCATGCACTGCCTGGAAACGGCAATTAGTTTTGTTTCTCTTTTTGATGGGAAAAAATAAACAGGAAAGAAAAGCAAAGATAGTAAAACAAATCCAGAGAAGGACTTCACACCTAATGTGGGATTCCTATTGCCTTTATCCCCTAGTGCTTAATGTTTCATGACGGAGGTAGCTGCTCAGGTGCTGCCTAATCTTAGAAGCACCAGAACTCAAGTGTCTTGTCTCAAAGTCCCCAGAGAGCCTGGTCTCTCTACATCTTCCCCAGAGGCCTGCAGGGTGAGCATCCTGTGCATAAGACTGATTAGTAGCCAGGTTAGACCCTTTCTGCTTGTGTTCAGTGTCTATTTTCAGGGCTGATCTGACTCGTGCCATCCACCTCAGGTGATCCGCACTCCTTCAAACACAATTGCACAACAGCCTGCTGATCTTTGCATGCATTTTGGGAATTGCAGCTTCCATTCTCCCCTGTGCTGGGGGTGGAATTTGAACACCCAGCAGCCTGCTGGAGGACTAGCCATGGTCCTTGTCCTTGGCAGAGCTTTGCCTCGCTGCAGAAAGGCCTTTCCGATTCACCAGGTCTCAGACATTGCAGGGACCTGCGTCATTATGGTGGGCACTTTTAGTGGGAAAAGGGAAGCCAGCAGTGTCTGGGTTCTGCAAGGACTCTCCCGGTGTGCAATCTAGTGACTTTAAAATACAGAAGTCTTGGAAATTGCTCTTTTTTAATTTACAGAGGAGCAATTATACTGAACAATCCATTCCAGGAGCAGGGGGTTTCCCCCAGATCTGTGCCTTGGGGCTCCTTTCTCTGGCTTCTCTGATGATTAATAAAGAATAAGTCACACCGTGTCCTTCTCTTCAGAGGAGGCACTGCCATGGACCCCTCTCCTCCTGGGCCACCTCTTCACCTGATCTTATTGGGATCTTGAGGCCCCTGGTGTTGTGTTAAACATGAAATCAATTGAGCAGTTTATATATTATATGGCAGAAGGGAAAACCAATAGTCACACAAATGCACACAGAACATGGCTCTTTGACACATCAGGATAAAAAGAAATAAGGGCACAGTGATGGGGACACAGCAGCTAATCAAGGACAAATCGCTTTCTTTTGACAATGGTGGAAAGGACTGTTACAAAAGAGCAATGCTGTCTCTCCTAAATACAGCACATGGCCCAGTTTTCATGTCATCATAATTTGGTGAGACCTTGCAAAAAAGAAAAAGTTAAATTCTCTGTACATTCACAGGGCAGAGAGCCTGGGAAGGCAGCACTGTCTGTACAGTCAATGATTCAGGAAGTTTCATGCAGTCCCATTGGAAAGCTTTGAGTGGGACTGGGATGTTTCAGGTAGCCTTTTAGCACCCTGACCCCACTAAGGGTCACTGCTTTACTTATATTGTCCAACATTTCAGCAAGCCTGTGGTTGGGTGGGAGTTCAACACTGAAGATTTGCAGGATCGGGGTTGATGTGATTTTGGTTTGCTTGCAGGGCAACACATAAAGTGTTTATGTTATAGTCTCCATCCAAAGCCCCAGCTTCTCAAATACAGTGTCTGTCATTGCCTTCATTTAAAAAGAAAGTCAGAAGAAAAAACTATGAGTAGGTGGCACAAGTGTAACATCAGCTTGGATCTGCTCTGCTGTTACCTGCCAGAGGAATCTGGATGCAGAGCAGACAGGTCTGGCACCCACCCGCACATGATGCGAACTAAATTACCTTCCTCCCTTTCCAGTATCCATGAGCCTAAGCTCCATCTAGCATCCATCAGGACACCAGGGCAGCCACACGGCTTTATCTTAACAGCCAGTTTTCCTGTGCAGGGAGCAGCCTGTTCCCTGTTCCTGCAGCAGAGCAGACACCCCAAGGCAGCCTGTGTCCCACACCACCCCATGCAACCCCTGTCCCTGATGAGCACAGTGGGGGACAATGTGCAGAGCCACAGGAGACCCTCCATATGAACAAAGCAGGACAGTCCTCCAAAACCAAAGTTATGTATTGTGAAATAGCCACATGGAATATGTTGGATGTCTTCCCTTCATAGGCATCTGGCAAGGAAAACAAAGCAAACACGTTAGTCCTGGGCAGCATCCAAATATAACACATACACTACCTCCCCAAATGTCCCACATGCCCCAGCCAGACCTCACAGCTTGGTATGATGGCATCTGGGCTGCAGAGACCTAGAGGCTGCCATTTCGCTGGACTCATGCTCATGTAACCCAGAGGATGCTGGGTTACATGTGCTGCCTCCATACTCCCTGTGAGCACACCTGGGAGTGAAGACACCCAACAACCTGCCCCAGGCATGGGCCCCAGAGGGAATCTACTGTTTGCTCAGAGGAAGCTCTCACAAGCACTCAGCGTCGCTGCTGGAGTCCCAGGAGCAAAACAAGAAGTTGACCAGCTTGACAGTGAAGATGTACTTTCTAGAAGATAGGGTTCAAAGCTTATGGATGGTTCGGGTGGTAGCAGCTTAAGACAAGGCAATGCTGTCTCTAAGCCATCCTATTCCTCGGAATGGCCTGCTGAAACCTTCACTTGATGAGGTGAGGAGTCTTATTCCTGCTCATGGGACTCCCCTGGGCATGACCACAGGCATTTTTTCGTCCTGCTTAGTCACCCCAAGGCCTACATGTGACAGAAGTGGCTCTGCACAGCTTACTGTGGAAGATGTGATGGTCACACCATGTCGTGCTATCTTGATGATGATGAGGAGGCTGGTGGCTGTTGGAATAGAGGTGATCAAAGGCAGGATGGTTGCACACCTCACCACTTTTGCAAAGCATGAGCCAAAAGTGTCACAAATAAGGTATCAGGCCCTGGAACAGTGTACAGCCAAGTGTCAAACTGCCTTCTCCCCTGCAGATCCATAGAAGGGAAGTCCATCGGGGTGAGGCCAGAAATGGTAAATCACAAGATTCTGGAAGTCCCTTATGACTGTGGCTGATTTTACTATTTACTAAGCAAGTCCCTGTCTTCTGCTACAGAGCTTGAGTGTCTTTGTACTTATGGAAATGCAAATAGACAGGCTAAATTGTGCTTGTCCTGCACAATGTCTGATCTCTGGGAAAGCAGCTTTTACCAGGCTCTAGACACATCTACATACCTGAGGGTCCGGTGTGCCCCTGGCTCGCATCTTATCCCTGCTCTGGGGTAGCTGCAGATTTGGGCTTCTGCTCCCTCATCACGTGTCTAGAGGAGGGACCAACCCAGTCAAAGCCCTGACAGCCCGGAGGAGCACACACCGCCTTCACCTTTGCATCTGACAGTACTGGTGGGACTAAGTATGTGACATACCAGCCATCAGAGTCAAACCACACATTTGGGAACGCCCAAAATTGCCATCTGAAGGAAGGGCTGGTGTCTCCAGTCATGTGAACAGTTGTGCTGGGAGTGCAGCAAAGAGACATGGCAGCGGGTGCCAGGGCTGCAGCTTCATACACGGAGCACAACCGCCTGCCATGGGTGTTGCAGTGGGCCCATGACGAGCCTCAGATCTCAGCCAGGGCTTCACAGGCTTCAACCAGCGTCTAACATTTGCGTTAGGTCCCTCCTAGAGCTAGTCCTGGCACTAGGAGCCAGCTTCAACGACTGCTGTGGGAAAGGTCGCAGCAGCCATGTTCACCTGTGGTGGCGGCAGTGTCTGCTGCCGCACATCAGATTGATGGAAACCAGACTAATGTGGTGTGGAGCAGCAAGCTTGCTGGAAACGATGCTCACACGGACGGTTACAAAACACAGTTCCTTTCAGCAGGACTGCTGCTGCTGCTGGAGCCAGATAAAGAAGATGGCAGATCTTTACATGGCAGAACAGTGGGGAGCAGGAAAAGCTAAATCAGGAAAGAAAACAGTCTTTAGCTAGTCCTTTATAAACACAAAACAGCTACCCTGCTAAATCCAAACAACTCAATTGAAACAGAGATAAAAGCAAATCCTTCCTAATGAGAAGACTGAAAATAAAACTGAAATTTCTCTATCTTTTCTCCTTTGGCTATAAAGCCTGAAAGGGAACCCAGGCAGTCCTTAGCTTGCCCTGAGGCCACTCACACTCCTAATGCACAGCGCAGTGGCAGAGAGGGAGCAGTGGTGCAGGGGTTGTATTTGGGTGCGGGATGCCTTAACCACAGGGGCACAGGGGGCAGCTCCGGGCAGAGCAGGGACAAGCAATGGCCTCCACCTTGTTGTTTGCCTGGCAGGTGAAGACCCCTTTGGCCTGCAGAAGGCATTGAATTCAGCTCTCTTATATCCTGGATTAATTCTTTAGCATCAGCATGTATAGAGTATCACCACTTGTATCTTTTCATGAGGGTAGCATGGCTACTGGGTTTGGAGAGAAATAAATATGTGCTGGATATCTGCAGAACAAAACCTTAAAGGCGGTACCTTTAAAAAAAAAATATGTTTGACTGGATGATCCCAAACAGACACTGAATTTGTTGTTTCTGTTCTGTCAAAAATAGCTATGGGCATGTGTAAAAGCAGTTTCATGTTCCTAGATAACATTATTGATGAGCAATAAGATTTTGGGTTATTTAAGGGGCACTTCATTTCTAAGTTTGTCTGAGGTGCTGCAGTCCTTTGCAGACCAGGTTCCGTGTGTCTCTGTACCAGTTATCTACAGACATCCTTATGTCCCTGGATTCTGAACATTACAAGTAATTCAGTTTTTCTGACGATGGACACTAAGTACCAAAGATACTAATTTTTACACTAAATATCAGGCATTAGCTGTGGTTTCTCAGGCACATTTAATGGTAAACTCAGTGTCAGAAAAAGGAAAAAAAATAACTTCTGAATGGCTCTGGCTGCACAAAGATCACAGTGTCATACATTTTTCTGGATGATGAGCTTGGGTGTTTGTGAGGCTGCGAAATAAGCCTGTTGTAATAGCCATGAAACTGCTGGCAAGCGTGATGCTGGAGGCTAATGCAGTAAATCTGGAGGTTCTGACATATCGTCTCTCGTCAGAGCTCATTATCACCACAACAGAGAACATGAGAGCAATCAGAGTCTAAATCCCCGTGTATGCTCCCTTGTGTCTTTTCTGCAAAAGAGGAAAAAAATCCTGCAAGTACGAACTGTCTTCCAGACAAGCCCTGAAGCAGTGGTAAATGTCACGTCACAGGATCCATCGTCCCAGAAGACCTCGAGGAAGGAGCAGTGTTTGTGCTGTTTGCCCTGAGGTCTGTCTTTCACTTTCTGTTTTGGACTGCGGCAGCAGCATCCCTGAAATACGTCATCCTCCCACACAAGGAGTGGCTCCCACCACTCACCTCTCATTGCTCTTCGCATCCTCAGCTATGAATGCCACATGTGCAGCAGGGCAGTATATCAGCCCATGCTGGGTCTTATGGTGTTGAGTAGAGGAGTTAGCGTGAGTAGGACCTCCACTTGACAGAGCTCCTGGTAAGGCTTTGGATGATCAGACTCATGGTTTGTCACCTCATACAAGGACAGAAAGGCCCTTGGTGTCTTGAGCTGTTCATGCAGTCTTCTCTGCCTGAAGTGAGGCTCCTGAGGATGTTTACATGAGAAGTTAAATTTTGAACCTGTAGAAATGGGAGCTACCACTGCTTCCAAACATATTCCAGAAGATGAGCTTCAGCCGGCTCATCAGTACAGCACAAACCTTCAGAGGACCTCAGACTTTCTCAGGAGGAGGGCTGCTCCTGCTGTCCCATACCCATCAGGTGCACCGAGGCAATGAAGGATCGGTCCCGAAACCCTGCAAGTTTCCCAGAAAATAGAGACATTAATTAATGTTACTGTTACTGTTCCTGTTCCTGTGCTGAGCTTGTAGAAAGTGCAGTAGAAAGTCAAGTAGTTAGATCTCCCTCTTAGCTCCCTTTAGCTGCCATCAGAGGAAAGAAGTACCGGTCACAAAGAGACAGATGCATTGGCCTGACAGCACCTGAACTCCTGCAGAAAACCTTTCAAAAACATGATCACTTCCAAGGAACTGCTCCTATCATCTCTTGCACCCTCTCTTTACCACTTGTTTTTCACAGCTCTTTTTGAAAGCGGAATGCTTTACTAAGCCCCCTTGGCAGAAAAAAAGCTTGCCCAGAGGTAGAAAAGCAAGCAATTTCATGTTAGGTGTCTGCTGCTGTTAGTGACCAAAAGGCATGTCCTAGTCCTTTGTGTAATGGGGGGAATAGAGACTTTCTATCTGGAAATCGCTGTTCAGATCCTTCATAGTATTGACTGAGCCTTGCTGTCTCAGGAAGATGAATGTGATAGCTGTCAGCCTGCTGTGGAGTTTAGTGTAATTGCTGTACAGCTGGGTTTCAAAGCTGGGTAGTTACAGTGAGAACTACCCCGGCTGCCTTGACCGAAGCTGTGTTTGTAAGGAAGATGAAGACAAACAGTCAAAAACAAAGGGAGACACTGGGAACATCAAAGTGGGGAGTTTCTGATGCCTGGGATTGCCCATGCCAAACTAATTGTGGTTTAACAGGTTAACATTTTTCCCCCTCTTTCAGCAGGGGTGAAGGAGAGGGAAAGTAAAGGGATGGGAACGGGTAGCCAGAATGCACGTTGGCTGTACCTTTTGCCCATAGTCAACAGAATTAATGCAGAGACTAGGAAAGCTGATGGTGGTAAACTGAAGCAGAAACTGAATCCTTTGCTGCCTGATCACTGATGGTCAATGGGAAAACCTGTACCAATCCCTCTGGCTGGAGTTGGTGCTACAGAGACTGCATCCAGCTCAGTGGCAGGCTGCTAAAATAGTCAGCAGACTTGAGAATGGTTCCCCTGAAGGTAGACTGATTCTGAAGGACTGGACACCCAGAATGTTGCTCTCAGGAGGAGACTGGCATTTTTTTAATGTCAACATGGGTGGTGTTGGCCAAATGCAGTAATCGGTTGAGCAATATTTGGTCTTCAGAACTGAGCATCATCCGTCAATAGGTACTATGAACTGTCCCAGTCTGGGGTAGGACAGGTCAACAGGGCAACATTAGTACAACAAAGGTCCAAAAAAAAGAGACCTTCTTCCCATCTGTTTTGCCTTGGACCTGTACAGTGTGTTGCAAGTGCTGGTAAATCCCTATAACTACAGTTTTGAAGAGACCAGTGGGAGGACAGAGAGCTGAGCCTTGCTTGAGCATGCTGCCTGGCCATTTCAACTTCTCCAAGGTATGAAAGAGGATGGGGTTTTTCTTTTCCTTTGTCTTAACCACACTGGACAAGGAAGAACAACAAACACACTGCATTACAACAGCTAAGCTAGAAATGAGCATCTTTCTAATGCTGCTGGATCAGTCTGGCCCTGTTCTTCACACCTGGGCAAACTCTGCACCAGGTGGGCCTCTTCCTGGTAATGGTTCTGATCATGGATTAGAGGGCACAGTGGCTAAGGAGGCCTCTATGAAGCACTGCATAAGAGCCCCTTCCTGCACAAGATAAGAAAAATATGCCTGTCCTCAGGGCTTTTCTGGCTATTGGCTCTGAAAGGGTGGCAGAGTCTCTTGTTGGGAAGAGAAGTGGGTTGAGAGGATCTAAGAGCTGTACTGAGCTCATCTGGGAAAGCCAGCACCTCTGAGAAGGAGATAGCGTTGTGCTCTGGTGAGCTGAATGTCCCTGCACAGGCAGGGATGGCAGGTCAGGTGTGCCTGTGGGTAGGCAGCCAAGTTGTCAGCACTACAGGTGGGTGCTCATCTGTGCCCCTCTGCAGATATAACCTTCTTGGGGGATGCATGTTTGTGTTTGTGTGTGGCTGGATCAGGCTTGTTGTTCCTATTCACTGCTGAGACCACCTATTGCAAAGGAAAGACACTGCCCAAGGTGGGGACAGGGAGAATACAGGTGCTGCTGTGCTGTGAAGGGCACAGGTTGAGTGTAAATCCTGTAGAGAAGTTACAGGAGGTAATTGATCCAACAGGTCCTGACAGTCTGCTCCAGCTGGTGCTAGAGAGACCAGTGAATCAGCCAGCTCAGTTAATCTAAGAGGGTCACAGCTACAGTTTATTCTGTCTTTGTATTACATGGCGAGCATTTGCACAGGTTGCAAATGAATTGCTGTTTCTGTGCTCATTATTGCACTGATGTTTGAAGACCACAGAGCTATTCTGGGAGAGAAGGGCTCCAACCAAGGCAGAGGAGAGCCTGCAGATGCTGTATCCATGACGACAGCTCCTTCCACTTTCAATCATTTGACACCAATTACAAGTAGTCTTCCCAGTGCTAATGATGGGAATAGGGAGGCCGGAGCATTGGGCTGGGCTTGGGGACTGTGGGACTCTGTCCTCAGTTCTGCCAGCTGCCTGCAGGGTGACTTTGAGGCTGGTGGGCTCTGTGTCTCAGCTTCTCCATCTTTAAAATAGTGATCATGATTTTGACTTTTTTCCACAAAATGTTTTGTGATCTGCTGATGAAAAGTGCCAGATAAGAGCTAGACATTACTGATAATAAATTCTACACTCATCATTAGAAAGGCAGTTTCTGTTCAAGTCAAGCCACAGTCCCCTTAACCAGAGAAACAGAGTTTCTCTGTGCAAATCTGGCCAGCACCAGTTTCCAAGTCCTTGGATTCTCCTCCAGGAGGAGGAGGAGGCACGTTCCATCTCTGATGTGGGGATGTGCTTATGCAGGAGCTCAACTCAAACACGTAAGCAAAGCTGTCAGGAGGACAAGCTGGGCTCTGCTGCCTGTCAAACCGCGTTCCTTCTCCTGAGGCCTGGCTGAACTGAGACAGTGACTGTATGAAATAGACGCCTGTCCCCTGAAAAAGTGTCAACAGCTGCCTTCCACCATCACCTGTTTCAGCTGGACCAGGGCTTCCAGGCAGGCTCGACCACAGGGCAACTCCTAGCTGAAGCAGGCAATAGCAGGTTACCCATAGGAGACCATCCAAACCCCTCCAACAGCACCCTTAGCTTGGAGGCTGATGCCTGGCTAAGGGTGCTCAGTTTCAGTGTGGAAAATGGATCTGGAGGACGCACACGTGCTTGGCTTGTACTGGCCTCTTTCAATCATCTCTGCACCGTGCAATCAGCAGGTAACCTGGGCCCAATATTTGAAGAGGGTGCCCACTAAACTGTCAGGAACACCCTTTACAAATATCATTTGAAGTCCCTGCCATAAAAAGAAACTGGAGCTTGAAATATGTACAGAGCACAGAAGAATAGGCTCTAGCAGCACATTTTAAAAATCAGTGCTTTAGGCAATCTCCTTAACAGCTTGTTAGATGTTTTATAAGTGTCCTTCCCAGCTCCAGAAGAAATAATACTACTAATGATTGTGTCAGATACAAAATAATTTCACAGCCTTTTTTGTCTGCAAGCTTTCCAATTTCAATAAATCACGTGCCCTTCTATGCAGCTGAAGGAATCCAAAACGTATAGTTCAGACAGCTTGGCTGGCAAAAAAAAAATAAAATAAAATAGAAAGGACACCAGGGCCATTTTTTTCTGCATTAGTTCCAGCCAATACTTTGTTTGCCTTAGCAAGTCAGGCACTTGCTGAGCTGTGATACCTTCTCATTAGCACAGCTGAGTGCTCTCTGGGATCCCGGGAGGAGGTGTTAGTATTAAGCATGGAGAAGCATAATAAGGGAATTGGCACACACCTGTGTGTTTCACTTGTCTGCAAAGTGCACTGGTGTCCCCAGGAGAGGTGGTGAACACCCAAGCTCCCCTGGGCTGGGGTGGTGAGATAGTCGCCCTGGTAGTGGAAGCTATGGAACGATAGATACGCCTTCAAGCAGAGAAGCGATTTGCACATCTGATGTATTGGGGGAGTGTTTTAACCAGTGAACTGTGGGAACTAGTAAGCTCCCTGCAAATACTCCTATGCTCAGGACGATTGTCCTTGCGGACGTAACCACACCTGAATGATTGCATCAATCCGCCAGGAAAAGCTTTCCTGTAGCAACATCCTTGGAGGCGGCAGAGATGAAGCAGGGCAGAAAGGACACAACAGTTTTTGTGCCTTCTACCCAACAACACACCTGTGAGAGGTTTACTTCTTTGATTTTAAAGATGGAATATTGTATAGGAGAAGTGGCAAACGCGTTTTACACTTCTCCCTTGAAATGGCTGGTTTATTTCTTAAAAAAAATAATTACAACCCAGGCTAGACTTACTTGAAATACCCAGAAAAAGCCAGTAAAAACTGGGGGAAAGGTACCAGAAATTACTGTTTAAAAAGAAAAAAAAAAAGCATTGAAAAGACCAGAGGATAATGAATCTTCAGTGTTCAATGCAGTTACAGACCACAAATAAATAACTTGCACTGCTAGATCAATCTTCCTATGTTGATTGCATTCATCTACTCTTTGTTCTGAATAATAGAAAACATCACTGCAGACTCTTGCAGAAAGTAGTCTAAGGCCAACAGCTCTTGACCATGAAGGCTGGGGCCTCCATTGGTCTGTAGAGCACTTGAGTGGGGTGATGGCCCCCTCTTCCGCTCCTCCTTCCTTACAGGTGCTCCCTCCTGTTCAGCCCAGCTCATTGCACATGCTGCTTCAGGCTGGGGTAGCTAAAGCTGCATCATCTATGTTGGTGGATGAGAGAGGACTCTCCCAAGCCTGCATAAGGAGAAACATGAGCATGCGTGTCCCTTGACCCCACACAGTCCCCAAGCAGTGGGGCTGATGAAGCAGGTTTATGCCTCGTGACTAATTGCAGATCCTGGCTGAGCTTTATCTAGAATTTGTACGCTCCCCATCTGATTCTCTGGTGCCTGTTAGACTTTGAGCTCACACAATGATCTTTCCTTCAGTTAGGATACTTGCACTACATTTTTCTTATTGGTTGCCTATTTTTTCACGTTTTGTAGGAATTTAATTACCTTTGAAACCTCTTCCCTGCTGCGTAAGATCTGATTGAAATTTAGCCAATGGATTCAGAAACTACAGCACTGGGACAATTTAAAAACCCAAAGGAGATAGTTACACTGCAATGTGAAATAATATATAATCCATTTGAGTTTAATTTATCCACCTCACTTACAATTTTTCTCAATATGTTAACTGATGTAATTTTGACAAATTTATTCCAATTCTGTATGTCCCCTTTTTTTCTTTGAACTGTCTGAAGTACATGGCACCACCTGGTAGATGTTCCCCTTCAAGACCTGCCAGGGACCCCACACTGGACAGAGTGACAGCCTCAGCTCATACTGTTTTCAGTGTGTCTACAGTTTAAAAAATGCAATTCAAACAAGAAACAAAAGGTCAGAAACCAGAAAGTGTGCAATTAACTAAATTTAAATATTTGTGTAGATATTTAATCTCTTGATTGTTAAAGTTGTACCTGAACTCCTGGATTTGCCACAGAGGTAAGTGGGCAACGCAAGTGTAATGATCTTCAGGACATCTTCATCTTCCACCTGTGCTGTTTCCACTGCACTTCTCTGTGTCTAAGCTTTGGGTCTGATCTTGCTTATTCTCCTGGCACAAGTCGTGATAAACCCCTGGAAGGTCCTTGTTCCCTTCACTCATGGCCACCATCTCAGGGGATGGTGGGGAGCAGCTCATCCCTCACATTGATCCATCATAGGCCATGGAAAGTGTGAGCTTTTTCTTTCTGGTAGGAAAGACTGCCAGAAACTGCAGGCTGAGATTGATAAGAGTGACTGGTTGGGGCAATTTGGTGTTTTGAATCCTCCCATATATTGTCCTTTTTGGAAAGCACCTGACCTTTATTGTCCTTCTTCAAATTGTCTTCCTACTGTACCATTGGCTGATCCCAAATGGATGTCTATTTTCCACATAGCATGGCTTGAGGCTTTCATGGGAGACTAATGATGCAATATCTAGTCCTTGAGGTCTGGAAACTTCATTTTGTAGAGGCGAATCTGTGTCATACTTCTTGGCAGGGAGACCACAGGGCGGGTGTTAAGTGTGTAGTTGGGTCTGAATGAAGGTGGTCCCTGGTGGGTTGAATTCTAACCACCAAACACAAACACTGAGGCTTTAGATTTTTGGAGAGTATTTGCAAAGTGTTGCCACTTTTAAAGTGCAGGTGGTAGATTAATTTCACTGTGGTTCAATTTGCAGTTTATTGGCGTCAAGGCTAGAATGGATTACAGCCATTTCATCTGGCCTCCAGCTTTGACTGTGGTGCAGGGTGCTTTTCACTGAATTTCACAAACATTTTAGGAATATCACTGGTATGCAAACAGCAACTTATGGACTGTCCCAATTATTTTGCATTTGAATTTCAGACCTGGTGGCCTGAGGGGCAAAATAGTCTAAATGCTTCTTTTTGCAAATAAACATCCAATCTTATGTGGCTACATGATGCCAGGCAATCAAGATCACTCACAAGTGTAGAAATGTTATGGGATAACACTAATGCAATCAAAGGTAACTTGAATGTGACATTCACATATCGTTTTCCCCATCTGCCAACAGAGCTCCTTTTTTTGGCCTTTTTTTTTTTTAATTGGGGAAGTTAATTTTAAAGATGATGTTACAACAGAAACATGTGTGTGTCTACACTATGGGGTTGCCTACTTTTAAACTGATGCCCTCCACTATTAACAACAGTGCATTTCAGAGCCAATGCGCCATTTCAGAGCCAATGTCCCTGCTGCCACAGCTTCGTGGCTATCCCTGCACCAGTGACCTCGGAGACATCTGGCTCAGCTCTGCTTCTGGGGGGAGAAGGTGCATTTTCCTGCTCCTGCTGCAAATCCCCTTTCTGAGCCATCTGTGGAGGCTTATAGCTCCAGTGATGGTCATGGTGAGCCATGGCCAGGAGCTCCTCTCCCTGCTTCCATGGGCTTGCTGTTTCTTGCGGCAGACTTTTCCAGAAATCTCTACATTTCAGGGAGACATGCTGCGGCTCAGTTCATAACTAATGACTTGCTGGTATTTTATTCCACTGTGTGCTCTCAAGTAGCCTTTGTTTGCATTATTATCTGGAGCAGCATGATATGACTGTCCTACTTTGCCTCTCGTAAAAATAGCACAGAAATAAGGTTTGATCTGTTTCCAACCACAGAGATAATTGTGAGCTCTTTGCTTCCACAATCTTCCCAGTCAGTTGTAATCGCTATTTTAAAATTATTCTTTCAGAGCTTTTTTTTTTGATGGGGTCACCAAGACTGGTGGTAAATCTTGATACACCTGTCAAAATACTTTTTTTTCCACTGACAGAACATTTTGTATTATATGTTGCAGTGTTAGTGTATTTTAATATGTATCCCTTTTCTTTTGACGTTCTTTAAAGTAGTTTGGAGGAAACAACTTTCAAATCTTTTGTTGTACAACCTTTTATAGAAGTGTCTCCATAGCTGTTTCTTCTTCTCTTTTTTTTTTTTTTTTGAAATCAGATTTCTTTCTGATAGGATCAGGTCTGAAATAATTTGTTATGTTCCTTGCATTTTTAATTTCTGAAGTCAGGCATTGCTTTTTACACAGTTTCTGGGGGGTTTTTTTGAGGCTTTTGTAATTCTTTTCTCCCCTTTTAATATTGATTCTAATGATTGTCAGACAATTTTATTTCTTGCATCTTTGTTCTCTGCTTTATGTGATCTCTCCTGTTGGTGCTTTCCTACAAGTTTTCAACTAAATGTCTTTAACTTCCAATTGATGTACTTTCTGTTACTGTTGACATGGAAGAAAAGAAGAAACATTACAGACTTTATACTGGTTTGACAGTCTAATAAGAGATAGAAGCAAACAGTATACGCTGAAAGGGGGAAAGCAGCTCCTTATAAATCTTATAGGGTTCTTGCAATGGAAAAAGAATGTATCTGACAAATGTTCTTCCAAAGGAGAACAGCATCAAGCTGTGGATCCAGCCAAGCCAGCATGGGAACATAAATTAGTTGCTTCATAAAGTGGATCTCCATCAGGAGAAGAAATGAAGTGACTTCCACTAGATTCTGGCTGTTGGTGGAAGGTGATATATGCTGTTCTGAGGTCTGGGTAGAGATGGATCTTTTCACTGTACTTCCACAAGAATTCAGAAAGAGGGTCTTGACATACACCAGGGTGAAAATCCAAGTACGGTAATAGAGTCACTGAACAGTGATGGGAAAAATTAACTAGCAGTTTAGAAAAACTTACCCGGCTACTGAGGAATGCCGGAATGAATTGTGTGCAGCTGCTGCTGTTTACATTTCTCACGGTCTGCTTGTTTCTTCCATTTCTTACAACCCTCTTTGTTTTGGCTGTATCTTTTCTTGATGCCACTGCACAGCCCAGCTGGGTTTCAGCTGTGCTGGGGGTGGAGAGAGCAGCTGAGGATTCATGGAGGGGCATTCTTAAGCCGTTTTGTGTTATACTATTTAGTTCATGAAATCTGTATCTGTGGTGTTGAAGTCTAACTGAGAGTCAGGGCCACGGTGCGCAATGCTCACGCACAATCCGAAGCAAGAAGTGAGACTGCTACAAAAACCTTCCAGCCAGGGCAGGGGGAGCAGCAAACGGGAATGCCAGAAAGCCATGAGATATTGCTAATAAAGCTGGTCAGTGTTGCCACTGCATGGCAGGGGGCTTTGCAACATCCCAGCCAAGCTGAGGTGTCAAGCTGGGGACAGCATCACATCTCATCAGTGAGCTGCAAGAGGTGCAGGGTGAGCTGACAGTGAAGGTGGCAGCCGGGGAAATGCCCTGGAAGGACACAAATTCAGGATGGTTTGCATATGCTGACTCTAGAGTAGCAAAGCAAAAAAAAAGCTGCCCTCTTTACAGTAATTACAACCAGGAAAGGCATGCAGCTTTCTTCTTTTTTTCCAAAATACTGACCTTTCCCTCAGAAGGTATTAGCAAAGCCATCCCTCACCACCACCTCCCCAGAGCCCCCCTGGCTTGAGAGCGGCTCATTTAAATGATTCCCACCTCTGTCTGTAGTAAGGGAAAAGTCCCATGGGCCCAACACGAAAAACTGAGTGGCAATACAACCTTTTAAAAAGAATGTCTTCTGTATAAGAAAACGGAGAAATTGTTCCCCAAAGAGCAGGAACATCATGAGGCCTTTCCTCCAAATTCCCAAGAATCACTGCCAGGAGGTAATGCTTGCTATTGATCAGGCACAGCCTAGAGCCATTTCTTATTTTCTCATTTATGAGCCTGTTTTAAGAACCCTATAACTCAGCCATTGAGGATTGAACAAAGGAGGAAATGCTGGGAACGTGTAACACTTGGGAATTCTGCTGAAATATGCCACTTGCAAATGGTCTCTTCCTCTCTCGGACCAGGTACCTTGATGAGCCTGGCCTGGCTCTCCCTGCATTTGTATCTAAAAGCAAGAATAAATGTTGCACTCAGCAAGTCCAAGGGCGTAGATGCTGCCACCACCTCCTCCTGCCACCTTCTCGTTCTCTTTAGACGTACCAGGGACAGGAAGGGCCACCTGACTGTGTGTGCTGACACAACTGCTAGAGCTGCACAGCTCTTAACACACATGAAGCCACACATAATGCATTCTCCCTCCTGTGTAGAGCTAAAGGAGCACAGAAGTGATTATATTGGCACAAGCATATCCACCAGCATGCTCCAAACCCTGCCATATTTAAGCTTCATGTGTATCATTAAGGTGTGCTGGCCCCACCCATCCAAACTTGCTGGAAATCAAATCCCTGCTGCCCTTTAGCTCCTGGCTGGCCCCCTGCAAGCACCGTCTCCCTGATCTTCCCTGAAGTGTTCAACCCACCCCAGTGCACGTGCCTGCCTGCCCTGCCTGATGTCCCAGGACAGGGCATCCTGCCTGGAGGCTGCTCTGTCACATGCAGTCACTGGGAGTGCTGGGAGCATCTCTCCTCTTCCCAGGCCACCTGAGAGCGCCCCAGAGGATGGACAGGCTCCAGCTCTTCTGGGTTAATGGACAGGCAGAAGCGGGGTGTCTTCTGACAACAAACCATAGATTCTGCTCAAGAAAGTTGCCAGCTGTGTAAAAATCCAGCACGCAGCAGCAAGAGTCCTCAGGAGAATGACCTACAAGGGGAGCTTGGAAGGTTGCTTAGTTTAGAGGAGAGAAGATCAACAACAGACTTGGCTACAGTTTTCAAATGAATAACAAATTCCTGTGCAGCAGCTAGAACAAAACCCAATGGGCTCAGCTTGAGACTGAAGGGGAGCAAGGCAAGGTGGTAGAAGTCACTGACAGCGGGAGAGTGAAGGATGGAGGAAAGTGCAGTCTCTACCTGTGAGACCCTGAAGCACAAGATAGAAATTATCTGTCAAGCACAGGATAGAAATTATCTGTCAGATGCATCGTACAGATGATCCTGGTCCAGAGCAGGGGGCTGGACACCTTCCAGCTTCATTCTCAACATCGCCTCAAAATACAGAGAAATTTTACCATCAGCCTCAGTGAGCAAAATGTCATGCACGGCACTGCAGAAAACACCAGAGAAAAGCAAACTTGCCTTCAGCTCATTCTGCAAACCAGCGTCCCAGACTGCAAGAAAAAAATGCCTGAAATGCCCATCCTGTTACTGCGCATAGAGACCTTGTTTAGAAGTTAAGGAAGCAGAAGAGGCAGTCTCCTGGTTTGCAGAAGTCATAAGATGATGTAACTTGTTTGCTTAGAGAATTTTAGGTTTGGGTTCTTCTTTTGCACTTCTGCTGCCTCATTTCATTAATTATAAGTCGCAAAACATAAGGGTTCTTTATGAAGCCTGGAGCGTGGCACATGTCCCAGCCATGCCAAACATCCCTACAATTTATTTTTTACCAGATGTTCCAGTCCCCAAACGAATGGGCAGTGAAACACACCCTAAGTCCTGCTAAGCACTCACCCTCAGGTGAGCCTCTTCATCTCCCAGGAGTCCAATACTTCAGCTGAACTGATTTTAATGGTGTGGATTCAGTTGAGAGGCTTCTGAGACCAACAGCCCAAAGCCAAAACTGTCCATAGTCTCCTTGTCCTAACTCTTTGCCGCATTGTGCTCAGAGTAATGATTTACTGAAGCACAGCTGGCGTGAGGCCCTAACCGTGCTCTGAGCTTCAGCAGTGCCCAGAAAAACAAATACTGGCAGAAAGTATATTTCCTGGAGGAGAAAGAAGCTGGTCCATAAGTTTCAAAGCCAGGAGCTGCTCTGCAAGGCTGGAGCCATGGAGATATTGGGCTTGGGGAAAATACCGCAGGAGGGACTGCAGTTGTTCAGAGAGGTTTTGGCGGGGGGATTGTTTGGTTTTTTTTCTATAAACCCTCCGCTGCGTAGTATCTGCTTGCAAAGCCCCTGCATTGGTACAACGGCTTGCAGCACAGTTCAAGTGCTTGTAGCCACCTGCAGAGAGCTGGACAGCTCTGCCCCATGACCGCTGTCCGTCTCCCATGAGAGGAAGCATGGGGGAAAGAGGTGTCTGTATGGCAAATCTTGGCATTTCCTGCACAGCAATGGAGTGCCTCGGCTGTATTATTAAAATAACAATAGTAACGATGCCGTGCATTGGTTGTGAGATAGCACAGCCACTTGGCAGACGACACGTGCATCGCTTCGTTCACAAGACCACTCTCCTGACAAAGAGCAGCTTGAAAATGGGTGGAAAACTGTAAATTTTGTTACAGAAAACTTCATTAATCTAAAGCCACTTTGCAGGCAGGAAAACAAGCCAGTTAATAAATCCAGCGAAGCACTGTGGCTGCCAGCTGGTCCTGTCCCTGCATTTCAGGTGGGACAACACAAGCTGCGAGCAGCTCAGAGACCTGTGGACGACCTGCAGGAACCCCTCAGCTCCCTGGCACCCCTGTGCCTAAACACCTTTGAAGCCCTGTTTATGATTTCCAAGTCCAAGCTCCTGACGTGCAGCTAATCCGATGGGAACACTCCTAACCTACCACCAGCAGCAAGCAACAACAATCTCCCACCTGTAAAGCTCTCCAAGGCTCCCTGCGTACATGGCTGCTGTGGCAACAGCCTCCAGAAATGATGGTGCATTGCAGGAAAACTGAGTTATGCTTCAGGCTGCATCTCACTGCAGAGTGGAGAGCACGGGCTGTGCTATTGGGACATGCACATTCCAAGCCCCACTCCATCACCACGAAACAGAAGATTCCCATGGCCAACACATCTCTTGGCTCCCAGCTACAGGCTGGTTATTGGTACCAGGTTCACTAGGTTCTTTGTTTATTCGTCTCTTTGTAAGTAGAGAGGAAACTCAAACGCATGCCACTCTACTCTTAACTCATTTATGCTAACTTGGGAGTATCGTGCTCTATCATCAGCTTTGTCTTCATTGGTAAAAGGAAGAAAATTCCAGGCTGTTTCAGACAGAGCTGTGCAAAGTATCAGTGATGTGCAACATGGCCTGGGCAAGATGATCTGTGGCTGATGTAAGTCAGCAGGACGGCAGGCAGGAGGGCAGGGTGGAGGCAAGGCTTCCCTGCTTCTGCAGAAATGAGAGCACAGGTCCCCAAAACCTGGGTTGCCAGGGACTTTCTGGAACTTGGAGAACTTGTATGGACTCTGAAACACCACCACCCCGGCGTGCTCATAGACCCCTACAGACACACACAATGTTTGGACCCTTGGTGCTGCAGGCCCTTGTGATTTTCCCTTTGGCTGCAGTGAAGATTTTTATTCAAAATAGTAAAATTTTACAACAAGAAAAAAGAAAACTTACTTCTTCCCCAGAAGTGTTCCCAGAAACTCCCTTAGAAAGACAATCAAGACATGCACACTGCTGGTCCTTCTCCCTCTAGACGTGAGTCTCCAAAGCTCCATCTAGACCAATGATGAAAGCAAAGGAGCAGTAAAGCACCAACATTCACAAAGGCATCCAGACCCTGCATTCAGATGGATACCCAATAGATTTCACCTTCGAGAAATAAATTTTGTACATTTTAAGCCACTTACCCTCTGGCCTTTACACTGCCATGTAGCAAGTAACAAGTGAGTGAAAATTACCTTTGCAGAGCTGGAAACTTAAACTGTCTTCGTATTTCACAGGGAAGGTGCCCCTGGAAAGGGGACTGGCTGGCTGTTGGGCAGCAGAGTTGCCCACCACAGCAATACGCGGGCTGAAGTTGAGCAGCTACTGAGCCCTTCCTCACCTTCTGCAATACAGAGAGACGGGAACACTCCTACCCTTTTCTCCAAGCAAGGACTCCAGCCAACTCCAACCAGTAGAGAGGTCTGAACCTCTCTACTCATGGTAACTCAAGGACCCTTGGGTCTTCCAAGGCTGCAGCAACCTCTCCCCTCTCCCCCAGCCTCCTTCCCCCTCGGGAGTTATTTGGCTTATTCCCCCAGCTATCTCCTCAAAGCTAAATGTCCACTTAGCTCTGACTAATGCTGAACAGCACGCATCTGCTCGCACGCCCGTAAGACACCGTTAAGCAACAGGCGGCTGCATCCACCCCATGCAAAACAAGCCAGTTGTCCCCTTCAGGTCTGATGCCCCTCCAACAAGTCCCCAGATTTGGTGAGTTGTTCAGGAGCACCTGTGCCAGGAAAGGCACCATCATAACTGGCGTACCGAGAGCAGTTAGCATCACACACAGCTTTTTCTTTGACTCTGACAGGTAAATGAGATGTTTAGTGATTTCTCTGTAGTCTGGTTTACAGCTGAAAGAAATGGCTTTATGTGAGCTGCTCCACTTCATTAGTTATTTAAAGAAGAAAGGAAAAGAGAAAACTGCCTCGAGGCTGGGAATTAAATGCTCTTTTCTCTCTATTACCCCTTGAGAAAAAGAACACCAGCATTTTGGCTTTTGGGAGATCCCCCTACCTTACAGGTGGGACTCTCACAGCAGGACAGCAGACAGGCCACCAGGAGACCCTGAACCTCTGGCTAAGGCTGCCAGAGCCCCTGTTAAAGCTGTTAAGGGACAAGCCTTCTATGAATGGATTATTTTCTTCTTTCACAGGGAAAGGGAGAGTAAGGAAACCTAACTGAGCTCTGCAAATGGGTCTGGATGAACCCTACAAAGCCACGATTCAGTGGAGCACAAAAACTCATCTTCTCCATTGTAGCTGAATGTCACCACAGCATCACATGCTTACTGTATCCCAGCTCCCCTGAAATTCATTAAAAGGAAATAAAGTTTCTAGTCCTCAGAAGTGCAAAAAAAAATCTCAATTTCAGGTCATTTGGCACTTTAGGTCCCTTTTTAAACCCTTTTCCATTTTTCATTTCCCTTTCACTTATTTCTTTTCTGAGTTGGCATGAGTTTGGCTTAAGTAAAGCCAAAAATGTCTTTGAAAGAGCAAGACAGAAAAACTGCCTTTGAAAAGCTCAAAGGAAGAAACCTCACTTAAAAATGCTCAAAGTATTTTATGGTATTTTTCTTTTAATTATTTTTTCTCATTCAAAAAACCTGTTAAATGAACCTCACCCTGAGTTGTTTCAGAACCCCAGAAACATGAAATGAGAACATTTCACTGAATACACAGAATTGTTTAGGTTGGAAA
>VZTV01048742.1:1144-13051 GCA_013400875.1 Anhinga rufa
CGGTCCTTATAAGACCTGCTCTCCAGACCCTTCACCAGTTTCGATGCCCTTCTCTGGGCACGCTCCAGCAACTCAATGATCGACTTGAAAAAATTGTGGAGATGGAACACAAAGCATCTTTATCTTTGCTGTTACCACCAAACAAAGGAAAAATGTTTCCTTGAAACAATAAACAAAGGAGAATAAGGCTTCCATAGGAGTAATTCAGGTTTCCAACAGCAGAGAAAAATGTTTCCTCCATTGGTCACTATAAAGAGGAATGACACTTTCAGTGTTTCACCTTATTGTCTATTTAGGTATAATATAAACATGCAAACTATTAAGTCCAT
Organism: Anhinga rufa; assembly: GCA_013400875.1. Taxonomy (NCBI): domain Eukaryota; kingdom Metazoa; phylum Chordata; class Aves; order Suliformes; family Anhingidae; genus Anhinga; species Anhinga rufa. The sequence continues at coordinate 1,474 of VZTV01048742.1, forward strand.
ATGCAGTTAGGGACCTCTTGGATCTATCATATAAATCATCATGGGTCATGTTCTAAAAGCCCAGGTACCTTCAGCTTTAAGGAGAGTATTAGGCATTGAAAGTCAAGCAATTCATGATTTATGTGGCGCATTACAAAAACCACTACCAACCAGTATGACATTTCTAATCAAGTATCAAGAGTCTGCAGTTTCTGCTTTCCTTAGCTGGATTCTTCACACCACAATCAAAATGTCACCAGCAGCAACACAGAGAATTTTTAGGTTTATTCAGGCACACCCCAACTCATAGATTGACATGATGGACTGTGACAGCTCTTTCAGATGCATTCCAGTCCATCATGTCCTGTGTGGCTGTTGTTCATGTACACAAGTCTGTGCACTAAAACTCCTTATGAAATATTTATCCCCAGAAAGGTAATGTGCATTATCAGTAACAAATTCTCTAAACAAAAATAAGTTAGTCATTTGCCATTTCCCCCCAAAGCACTAAGTGTGCATCACAGATTAATATCTTCAAATCAAAAGACAGCCAGAAAAAGTATTTATAACTGCCTGAATAAACTAGGTGAAAATGTTACGCCTTTCAAACACTTTAAAAGGGACAAACAACCAGCTGCAACGTGGAAATTATAATTGGAAGCAGTGACACACTATACCTTACAGCAGCATCAAGAGTACTTTCATAATATTGTCACCTGAATACAGCATAATTTCATTTGGCAACAAAGTCCTTGTATCAGCCACTCCTGAAACACACTCAATTCAATAATGTAAAATACACAGTCATATTTTTGCATTTATTTATAGGCTTTCTTTTTTATTCCAAAACAAAATTTCAGCATAGCATACATAATTCTGTGTGGTTTTAGGGGGTTTTCATTAAACTATAAGTGAATTGCCCTTCTGGCTGAAAATCTGTTTTCTTTTGCATTCCCATCTCTCCTATGTGCTACATTCCCTCTTAAATTCCACATGGATTCTATAGATTTTATTTAAGCAGGGCCAAGTTGCATGAACAGATCTGCCCTAGAGAAGTTTGCCTCTTTTAGCATGCAACCCACCACTAATTCTCCTTTTTCATTTAGGTTTTCAATTTGGATGAATTCCAAATTACCATTTATTCCAATAGAAATGCAACTAATTACACAAAGCATCTTAATAAAGAATGGAAACAAGATTAAAAGGCCTCCTCCTTCTGGTGTTTCAATGTGTGGAATTTATAAAATGCAGAAAGGTGCTTTAATTTCAGTTGTAGTTAGGCCTCAAACAATCTTTTATCTGGTATTTTAGTACTAGCCAAAGAGAACGGTATTCAAGTTGAAATATAGTCACCTTATATGCATTTCTTACACAGGGTTTGCCTTACTCACTGTGGTTTTCCATGTTTTGCAAAAAATAACATACAAGCTCTTCACATATGATGTGTTCAGAGCACCTATTCTGCCCTCGTTAATTCCCTGCCCTAAGAAAGATGTTTCTGTCTTCAAGAGCTTTGCACACTATGGAGAGATAAACAAGTATGTAACTGGGAGAAAGAACAACAATAGATATTTTACAGGTCAGCTTGCAATCAAAACACAAATTTGTACAGCCTCTAAGAGCAGTTGGATAACATAGATTTCAAACAAGCTCTTAATGGTTGCACAGGTGTAATGGTCCTAAGCAGAAAGAAGAATGAGTCTGGAAATGGTCACATTAGACAAGAATTATAAGAGATAGAGAAGAGTAGGGAAATAACGTATATTTAAGGAAGATAAGTATTACGTGAGTGATAATAACAGTAGCACTGATACCGCTAGAGATGTGAAGATGGTGACTGAAGTCCCAGGCGGGAATAACACACTCTGCAAGTGGACAAGTCTGATGACAAGTTTTTAGACTTAAAATTACCCAACAGAAAGAATGCATGTACTAGGAAGACCAAAGAACAGATTTTTCCCAGGTAACCATTTCCCACATTCAAGCCTATATAATTACAGATCTGTGCTGGCAAGAACAGGTTGTGAGAGTACAAAGGAAAGGGGTATTTCCTTCTGCTACCTCCTCTGTGCCACAAAGAAGCTTTGGCACAGGATCCAGTTAAAACAGCCAGATCACTTATGCAAGGCTGAACAGTCAAGACTCAATCCCAGCATGAGAAACCTCTCTTATACCAGTGATGTGATCTGCTGAGCAAAATACAGTATTGGTGGTGAAGCAAAAAGAGAAAAATCTGGTACAGAACTAAATGAGAGAGCTGGAACTCAATGGAAACTTGTGGGAATACTGGAGAAAGTGAAAGCTGGAGACTAAACTGGAGTAAGGATGTACTTTAAATCAGGCAATACCTCGCTTTGAACCTTCATGTTTGTAAGAACATTCCATTGACTCAGAGGCCACTTGTGAATGGTGTTACAAAGATTTACAGAACAGCACAGGAAAATTATCTGGCCACCCAGCAGGGCCACTGCCGCTGCTAGTCTTCCTTCTCCTGGATTCAGTGTCTGTATGTCCTCTCCCAAAAGCACAGCACACCGTTTGTTTCTTCCCTTGTCAATTATTCAGCTCATGGTTATATGCAGCTTGGTCAAAAATAGCATCTCCTAGTGCTACAGCAAGTTTAGCGTGTACGAATGATTAAGAGGTCAAAAATGGGACATTGCCAGGATTGCTTGCTTCATCCTGTGTTTAGTTTTCAAAGAGATCACAATGGGAAGCTAATGACTATACAGAAGAGATTTCCAGATCTCACTGATGGAGCTAGTGACATTGAACAAGGCCCTATACATACATACATACACTCCAGTAAGATTCATTATGCTCTCCAGTATACATTCACTTTATAACAATAGCATCTGAAACACCTAAGTGCTCAGGAGCACATAAGAGAAAAACAAAGCTTTCCCAATCATTTTAATCAATCTATTGCTTTTAAATCCTTGAAAGTTTCATTTACATTGCCAAAACATAGGGGGAAGACAGTGCAAAATAGAATTAAATTATTCTGGGGGAATTTGTCCTTCACTCAGCACAAATGAAAGGATAGCACAAACCAGAGAAAAGGGTCTCTTTATCTATAGAAGGTAATAATTAGTTAGTTATATCTTATCCTTCACAAGCACCACTTTCTCAAATTTAGGGCACTGCCAGCTAGCAAACAACAATTTACAGAACCAGTTCACAGCACTTTCTGGTAGTAAACTCCTGACTGGTCTTTGCAGTGCTGTTAAAGATAGGACAATTAGGAAATCCCACGATCTAACAGCATAAAGGTCAATAGCTGGGAGTGAAACACAGTAGAAATATGCCAGAGGCTACAGCCAAATGGTCAACTCATTACAGAGCCTCCGCTGTAACCTTCCGGCTCCCTCTCCGCAGCAGCTTACAGAAAGCATGGCCTTTGTTTCCACATCTTCCTTGAAACCTCAGCGCCTCCATCTTCCCCCCCCATGGTGTTATTACAATGGACAGGATATAGCTACTAATAACAATGTTACATAATTTACAAAAGTGGGCCAATTTTTATTGTAGCGCAGACTCTGCCCATCTGTACTAATTTGTTATGTCAATATTCAGTGCTAACACAGTTCACAGTAGTCTCACTTTTGGGCAATAAGGAACCACCATAAATGCTGTGTACACCTGCAGCTGAATACTTATTTAAGAATACCAGTGCTATGTGCACCTATGCTTTTTATAGTGTACAAAGTCTGTCTTCATAAAATTGTTTTGGTTTTTCTTGTAAGATCTAGGAAAATTGATAAACACTGCATCCCTCTGCTCCCCTTGGGCTGCTCTATATAACTTTATATATTTTAAAGATCTAGCCAGAATGTATAACTGAAACCTCTGTCAGCCCAATCCTGCAAACCTCTTTCAAGTAAACTCTCAGCAAGGATCTGTAGAACTGAGCACCTCTGGAGCAGGGTGCGTATTCAGGCCATCAGTCTCTTATCGCAGATTTTCATGTCAGTGGCTATTGCAAAAGCACCCGTTCTCTGCTCTTTGCAGGTTAATCAAGTTCTCAAGACATTGAGAACTGACAGTAAAGTTTCAGAAGAGACATGTAAGCTGGAAATAATAAATGCTATTAAATAAGGGCAAAAGATTAACATCACTATACCTGGATTTTGAGATACAGCAGTTTCTTTTAATTTCCCAGTTATTTTCAGTATTGTATCAAGTGGCTACTCCTGTCATGCTTTCATCTGGAGAGACTTTAGGAAATGGAAATTGTCCCAAGTGCTTCTGGACTTATCCAGTGTTTGAACCATATAAAAGAAAATTGCATAAGAGCTGACTAGTGCTAACACATTATTTTCCTACAGCAATTGCTGAGCTATTAATTATTTTACATGAATTAATGAATGTTTACATGATCTAATTGCATGTTAGTTCCTTCTGTCTAAAAATTAATTTTAAGTAATATTTTCTTTATGTGGGAAGAAGAACCACATTTATCAACAGTTAAAGAAATCTGAAATTCACATCTATTTTTACTCTGTTCTTGAGCAAATATCAAAACCTCACCATTTGATGCAATGTTGCAGTAGTATTTTAATGATAAATCTGCATTTTACATTGAACTTGGAATAGTTTCTATTTCTTTTCCAAAGCACTCAAATTTTACTTTGGTAAAAAAAAAAAAAAGTGCCACATATCAAGAATATCTCTACTGAGTTCTAGTTAGTTATGTAGATGTAGATTGAGTTAACTGCACAAGTTGACTTCACAAAAGCAACTAAGATAAAAAGAAGTATAAGTATTTTGCGAGGATAATGTTTTATGGATTATCAATACAAGTAGGAGAGTATACATGTAAGACTGGGTTTTCACAGAATCACAGAATGGCAGGGGTTGGAAGGGAGCTCTGGAGATCATCTTGTCCAGCGCCCCTGCGTGAGCAGGCACACCTAGAGCAGGGGGCACAGGACCGCGTCCAGGCGGGGGTTGAATGTCTCCAGGGAAGGAGACTCCACAGCCTCTCTGGGCAGCCTGGGCCACTGCTTTCACTGTTTTCACTCAACAGCCACTACCCAGTTAATGAGATTTCAAAAAACAAAGCAGGAAGAAGATTCTTGGTTATTGTTTAATAATAGAAATAGTATCTCAAATTTGCATAGTACGTCAAAGCTTTCCCAGCTGTTTTACGAACCAAGGCACCTGTGAATGTCTTAAACTGTCCCAAGACAGTAAACTTAGGCTGTGTTAATATAGTATTACCCTTATACTTGCTCTGCTTATTGCCAAAGTAACAAGTGGAAATCCCACCTGAAGAGTTATCTCAAAATAGAGAGAAAACTGCACTAAATCCTGATTTGACACTCAAGTAAATGACTTGATTGACTTGACAATTTTAAGAGAAATACCAATTAATGTTGTCAGAAAGATTCCAAAAGCCATCACCAGCCCTTCCCATACTGAATGAGGGAGATGGCACATCCCTGCCTGTGGACTGGCTGACTGAAAGAGTGTCCAAAAGCTGTGTTAAAGCTGTCAGGAAGTAAGAAGCTGTGAAAACCACAAAGACGAAAAAGCTATCAGCCAGCATGTGTAAACTGCCTGTGTAAAGCAGCATGGATTAATTCCAGTGAGCTGCTAGTTCCTGGCAGTGGGATCACAAAGGAGAAGGTTATCAAAATCATTTGAAATCTGTGAATGTAACTAGACTGCAGATGAAGTAGTGGGACAGGCCTGGGGGAGACAGCATGCCTCTGTGTGCTTTGAGGGAAGAACACCAGCAGCATCCCAAACATTTTTGGGACATCATTGCATGGCACGGCTCCCTGAGAAGTATGCTCAGAGGAAATATGAGTAGTGGAGCTGGCAATTAAAGGTATAATTACTACAAAAAGAAGAGGAAAAGGCAGCAACAAGTGATCGTTTTATGATATAACAACCGTATCTCTAGTTGTTTCTGTTCAGTCTGTCACCTGTGCATGTGTAATGTAAAAAAAGCAGACATTTGGGTTGTTAAAGTTTCTTCCTCTACTAACTTTGTACTAAGGGGTAACTCCTGTTCTTCATTTGCTCACACAAACGAAGAGCCAGCATGCTCTCTTTTCCCATACCAATTGGGATACCTTAAAGACTGGGGTCACTGCTCAACCTGATGAACAGCCTGATGCAAGGCGCTGAGATGCACGATCCTTCCTCTCATCCCCTTTGAAATTAAAATGTTAACGCAGAGGTCCTTTGTAGATGCCAGACCTAATCTGCTTCTCCCTAGCCACTGGGCTTCTTGGTAAAAGAAAAACAAACACAAAAGCTGCTGTTGATATCAGCTAATGGCCATCCAGCAGGAGCTGCGGATGAATGGCTGCAGCAGGTACCTTCTCCAGATGTTGCCTAGAAGAATGACTTTTGCACATTTATCAAGTGGCTGTGCTCAATGTTTTCCCAAACCCTTCGATACCACCACTTTATTCTGCCTCACCTTTCTGTTCATGTCCCCTTTCTCTTGTCTCCCCTCTCTGATCCCTTCACCTCCCAACAAAACCCCATCTCTTTGAACTTCATAAAGGTACAAACAGCAACATTGTGGTATTAATGTGACATCTCAAAACGTCACTATTTTGTCTGCTTTATCCCCTACTGCCCAAATCCTCTCTCTGCCTTGCCTGTTCAACTCTAAGTTCCCCCAGATAGGAAGTCCCTACATCTTGTCTGCCACAAAGTAGTCATTCTCAGCTGAAATCCCTTGGCATCACCATAAATACCAACGTTAATAAAATCATGATCTTAGAATTCACAGAATCACAGAACGGTAGGGGTTGGAAGGGACCTCGAGAGATCATCTTGTCCAGCCCCCCTGCGTGAGCAGGTACAACTTCACTGAGTGTAAATGTGAATAAGAACATAACACCAATCAACTCTTTTAATAAAAAAGTTTCTCATACTCTCTCCTTTTTCCTCTCCTGCTCATTACTTAAAACTATTCTATGAAAATAGCCAATTAAGTTATTTGTCTCCAAATAATGAAGAGTTTGGAGTTAATGAAGAGTTTCTGCAGGACTTTCTTTCATCTTTTTCTATATATCTTCATCCTAAGTTTTTGCCTGCCTTTAATGCATGTATAACTTACTTTCTCAGATGGAGGCTGCTCTCACGTGTATTTCAAAGCACTTGACTGAGTCCTGGAGAATTCACACACAGCTATGATCCACAGTACTTCCTCACCAGTAACAGACGGCAGAATAATAAATATAAGAGATGCCAGAGGAGAGTCACGGGCAATAGGAAAAGACCCAAGCTCTGTCTAAGGATTTCTAGCCTTCTGAGCTTGCAGGCAATGCACCTAAAAGGTGCCACTGTGAATTCATCAGTCGCATCACTGATTCATTGCCTCACGTCTCACATCAGAGGACCAAGACTCTGCCAGAGCGTTGCCAAGCAACCCTGTTTGGGCTAAACAGAGAAATAGGTGCCACAAAGGCTTCATGATCGACTGAAGTCCCTTTTCTTCACACTGGCAATCTTGCCTTCAATAACCATGCAGGTCTCCATTGCCCTAAAAACTCTGCTGCTGCTAAGCTCTGAGTGGGATGCGTGGGAACAGATCGCTGCTGCAGTGAGCTGCAACTAACTGCTGCAGTAGTATAAACAAAAGGTCTTTACCTAGCCATTCTCCTTTAGCAAGAGGAGTATGTTTTTGATGCTGCTGATGCTTGCTAAGCATATGACCAGCAAAAGATCATCACTAGACTTTTGGCTCACATGCTGCATATAATAAGATTTTAATAAGATCCATCATCTAAGAGTCACGGACTCAATCTATGCCACACAGCAGCAATGATAAATAGGTGTTTGCATTCATTTGTTTATTTCCAGCTGTCTTGGTAAACACCAGTTCTTTTCCAATGCAAGTCCTTAAGCACCATTTTGAAAACACCATAAATGAAAATTAAAGTCTATATTTTGGAAGGCAGACGTTAATAAAAGAATCAGCTTTTATATCCCTATTTATTACTTAGAGCTTTGGTGATTCGATTTATTTTAGTGATACTGCTTTTGGTAGTACTTTGGTTTTTAATGTTACTGACTGGTTGTCCATTTTTAACTGAAGTATTCACAAGGGTGTTTTGTTTAAAAATGCACAAAGGTATCTTATTAAATAATGTCAAAAACATGAAGTTCATTATAATGCAAATGCCATCCTCAGAACAGATTTGTTAATTGCAACTCATTTGCATAATTAATGAACTCTCAAATGAATAATGCCTTTGCAGATTTGTGCAGCATTGTTTTAAAATAAATTATAAAATACATGTCAAATGAAGAGTGCTTCTTAGATTCCCATAGCATTGGTTGAAAATTAATTACCAAACGCTTGTCAAATTAAAATGAGTTTATAGTTTTTACAATGTTATTTTAAAATTAATCACAAAATAAAATGTCACCATACTAAAGTAAATAACTTGTTCTTTTTTTCAAGAAAGAAATGCAGAAAAATATGTTTAAATTTCAGTTACATTGTTTGTTATACTGATCCTGAGTTTTAGTCATTTTGTCATAGCATTATCATGTAACAAACTTGGTAGCTGTTTGTATGTTAATGTTTTAGTAAATCGAGATTAATTTAATTATATTGTGTTGGATCTCTAATAGTACTAATGATTAATGACAGTGCATGTAAAAATGTTGTGTGGCCAAGGTCATGATGTATAAGTAAAAAAAATGCCTGGAATTCTGATGACTGTTAGATTCATAGTTGCTTTTATAAAAGGCTATGTATCTTTAAAACTCATTGGGTATCTGGATGTTTTTTGAACAGTGCCTTGAACCAGGACTTTTCCTTCTTGTTATATAACTTATATTTCCATTTTTCATGGATTAAAACAACCTAAAAGGTCAGGAAAATAAAAATTTTCCTGCATTCATAACCATGCAGCCTAAATGAAGTCATATTGGTCTCAGGAATTCAGCCCTACAGCTTGACATCCCTTAACTGTCTGCTATTTTAAAACCCAGATTATGGACAATCTTCCACTCAGGGACACAAAACCTTAGGCAGATTCTCTGCTTTCTGTAAATCAATGTTTACTGGCTCTACAGGAAGACAACCCTTTATGTCCTGAGTACTTGAGCATCTCTGTAAATGATGGAGGATTCAAATATCCTGATAGATGCAGCAAAAAAGGCTATGGAGGCACTTTACCAATTTTTGAAGATTAGCCCTGCTAGGTAGAAAGCTTCCAACTATTTCACAACCCTCTGAATTATGTTAAGATTAATTCTAAACAATTAATAAGGTCAATAGCCTTTTATTTTAAGCATCCTGGAGGAAGAACAGTTCCTTTGTTCACTTTTACATTGTCCATAGCTCTTAAGAACAGTTCTATCCTGTAGACGCTATCTTATTTATGTTTTTACTCAGTCCCAAGCAGGGTCTTGGCAATTCCTATATGTATGTGTCTGTGTGTGTTTGTGTGTATGTGAGAATAATAATAATAATTTAAAAAAAAAAAAAAGATATTCCAATTCCTGGAACTTACTCTGGGATACTTAAGGTTGTTGATGACTGTGGAGCAATGAGAGAAAACATAAACATGTAAAATAGATTGACCCATTTCAAAGACTTCTTCAAACTGGCAGCCCCAAGGACTATATCCTTGGGATATAGTAAAAGGCTAAATAGAGATCAGGTATGTGATGTGATCAGAGGGAATCATCTTTTCTGCCCTTCCAATGCAGCAGCTTTGGGATTCATGCTTCTAAGCAGCAAAGGCATTACCAATAAAATAGGACAAGCCTTCTCTTGGGTTATGTTGGTATAAACTTGAGGCAATGAGATTTGTTTTCATACTCTGTAAAACAGACTAAAAGCACACAAAGTACACAAGAGATTGTAACAAATAGTATGAAATGAAGGAGCATCTTGTCAGAGACGTTTTTTAAATACTGTAAGATGTAATGAAGGACATGTGATAACCAAGTGGTACAGTAATACCCATACACATTTCATCACGCAGATGACAGGATTTCATTCTGTGCTTTCACATTACTGTGGATGCCACAGCAGTACTGTTACTAAGGGAGAACCGTCTGTAAAACACAACAAAGCTAGTGTTGCTGCAGAATATGCTTCTCCAGCCATTTAGCATGGCAGGATGAGGCTTCTGGCCATGACTAATCAATGGAATTTAGTGGGGACAGTGATCAGAGGTGACACACTGAAACTCTTTGGTGATACAGATTACATTCAAGAATTATGAAGTCCTTGAATTTAGGTGTTATTAAGTCGATTGCAGGTGTGAGAGCTTCTAATGGAGAAGGCTATAGCCACTGTCATTTTAAAGTTTATTTTACTTGTTTACTCAGGGGCTAACTAGTTATGTATGAGTCATCCATCACCATGACTGTTGCCCTGGAGATCGAAAATGCTTAATGTACTGTTGCTGTATTGTGTCGCTGAGCTTACTGTTGTACAGGTAGTTACACATTTGCACAGAGAGAGTCCATGTAGAGAAAAACTGGTGAGATTAAATTCCTACTGTTTGCCCTTCTGACTAGTCCCAGCACCTTAACACCAGGAGGAAATATTTCCTCTGATGATACAAAGCCTGTTTGATTACTGTAGAAGACTGGTCTACATTAAGCAGTTTGGAAAGAGCCATCGGTTTTCAAAATTTCACTGGATTAAGCAAGGAAATGTTTCCTCTTCAGAGTGTCATGGATATTAGTGGACCCAGGATTACTTTTTTATTAGAAGATGAGTTTACATTCTGCATTCCTTGTTTATAAAATCTTTGCTTAGACAAAAGAAAAAAGCAATTTAACTTAATTTGACAAAAGTGTCTTCTTTCTTCCTCCTTGCATCTGTGAAAAAGCTATAGAATTTCTGGAGCACCGACCATAAAGTTTCTGGACATCAAGAAGGATATATTCTGTAAATGCTTCAAATGGTTGAGAAAACAAACATTTAGGCTGCCATATGCTGGTGTGGGTCAAACTGTATTACTACTAATGCTTACTGCCAACAATGTTATGTTGAAATATATGCTGTCCAGATCATAGGGAATGCCCTATGTGGATTGAAATCTAACTTTCTTAAGAAAATCACCTCTTTAGCAAAAAATCCTATATATTGCAACAGAAATGAAAAGTAATAGAGACAAACATGATACGCTTTATATGTGCATACATATATGTGGTACACATATATCCTGATTAATCACAAAGCAGTTTGCAAAAATAATGAAGCACTGTAATCTTAATTTTTAGTTGGAAAAACTAGAGAATAATTTAGTTAAGCATCTTGCCCACAATATTACAGATGGTTAAAAAAATAAAAACAGAATCAAGATCTTCATCTGAATCATGCGTGCTTTGTTGTGATTCTACATCTTAACTACAATGAGAAGAATTCTAACATTAAAGTTTCTTCTCAGTTGTCACTTTCTAAGTTCAACATTGTTTCTATGTGCATTATTATGAAAAGTAGACATTTTTGTGTAATAATTATGTTGCTGACTTTTCTGTTAGTGCAACAATTTACATTCATTTATATGAACTTTAAAAATACACAATTATAGTTGAAAGAGAATTTTGGCTGTTAATCATTCTGACTTGTTAATCAATTTTCAAAAAAGGCAAGAAG
>VZTV01048746.1:0-43112 GCA_013400875.1 Anhinga rufa
GCTGTGATTCTGTGATCCCTTGAAGGAGGAGGTCACTAAGATATTAAAATAGGCCCTACAATTAATTTTCTCATGTTTAAGGAGAGATTCCCTCCCCCGTCCCCTCCCGTCCCCAGTTATCAGTACCTCCTCGTAACAAACAGCCTGTGCTTCAACTATAAGAAGAAAACTACTTGCTGATATGTCGGTTGCTGCTATATTATGAAGATTTTCTGCTTGTGCTGCTCAATTACGAAGGCAAAGCTTGTAGCACAAATTTGCTTATATTGAGGCATGGTGTTTTCAGCCTTTTGGGAATATGACTTTGGAGTTTCTCATTTGGAAAAGACAGGTGATCAACAGTGGTTCACAGAGAAATGAACGCTCCTTAGCGGGAAGCAGTGCTACTTACTTAATGATGCCTCACCAGGTTTTTTTTGTATTGACGCCGTGCAAGCTGTCATTTCGCGTTTAAAGGCATTGGATTCCAATCCACCGTTACTAATGTAGAAGGGCAGGATTTATGTAGGTGTGACTTCTGTGCTTTAGCGCAGTAGCTTCATCAGTAAGAAAAATCACCCTTCAAAGGTGCCTTTTCCTACCCCTCTTACCCACCCACCTGTAGCACCCTGTAGTAGTGCCTCCTCCTTTCCTTTGACTAATGGGAGTCTGTTACCCTTTCAGTGGCCAGCTAAACAGCATTGAAGTCAGGTGAGATTAATCTTACTGTAAGAACTGGTATCAACTTGTACTAATGCAGGCATGCTAATTACACAGTATGAAATTCTTATAAAGAAATATAGGAACCATTTTTTTCAGCTGAAGTGATCCTCATGTCACGAGTCTTAGTCTAGCTTATGATGATACAGCAGAAGGAAGTTTTAATTTCTCAATCTAATGACTCATGTTTTTAAGAATGCTGTATTTGTGAGAAATCTCTGTTTTGTTGAAGTTACGCTGTGGGGGGGAAAGGTTAGGGTTTGTTTTAGGGCTTCTGATAAAAAGCTGAACGTCCTTTGTTGTCATAAAACATCCCTATATGGCATAAAATACCTTTTTAATGAGTAGTCATATACACTTTCATGTGTCACAGAGGGGGCTTCATTGTCAGTACAGGAAAGCTGGTTACAGCAGTGAAGTGGTTTATTTGTCCGTTTAGCTGGACTCGGCGTCCCCAGATCCCGTGTAACCCACCGTGAGGGACGACAGCTATCGCGTCAGCTGGGCAGCAGCGGGGAATAGAGGCGGGAGAGTAACTTTTCTCGGGTCATGGTGTAGTGTGATCTGTTGGGTTTCTTCCCCTTTATCAGTTCTTGAAACCTAATTAGTAGTTTTCTGGTTTGCAACCAGTATGGAAAAAATAAGGCGATTTGTTGTTCAGCTTCACGTGGGCTTATACTGTAGAGAAGACTTGTAAATGTATCTAGGCGTATGTATTTGTAATAATGAAAGCATTCATGGGACTCAAGGTGGTCTCACCTGGTATGTTGGAAGAATCAGCAAATCAAAGGTCTTCCAAATAGGTCTGGCAAAATGTCAGCGCATTTAATTATTTTTTTTTCTTGAACAGGAACATTTTTGTAAATGTTCTTGCTTTTTTCTGTGAGCCCAGTTTCAAAGGGTTTAAAGAGGAGAATCTGGGATTTTGTGAGGAACACAGCTTTCGCACAAGTTTTCAGATACCTGTCTTTTAGCATTACAGGATAACCCAGCTTAATAAAAAGTCTTACGCTAGTTCTTAATGTTAGTTTCTCCCCATTTATGCCAAAATAGATAAATAGCACCTTTTTCTCAATAAATCACCCTCACCCCCCAATTTCTAATGAGGCAGTGTAGCAAGCCACGTAGCCTTCAGAAATCTTTGTTTCTTAAAGGCATCGGTTTTGACCGTAAGTAAGAATGCTAGTGGTAGCAAACCCCAAACCTCTTTGCAGGAGGTTGGCCTCAGTGTTGGGGCTGTTTTCTAGCACGGGCAGGCGATGTGGCGGCTACCAGGTGCCACACGGATCCTTTAGGCTTTGGCCCCTTTCCTTTGTATTGCCTCCCTGGCTACTGCAATCCCGGAGAAGAGCTCTGTCAACAGATAAGTGTTCTATTACGAGTAAGAAGGCAGGCAGGTTAAGGAAATCAACTCGACTTCTAACGCTGCTCCTCGCTGCCCCGGAAGAGCACAAACACGGGGTGCGCTCACGCCCTCGGGCTGGAGGCACGGGCAGCAGCCCGCTTCCAGGGGCTCTCCTGTAAAGCCCAGGTCAGGGCGTGAGCATAAACAGAGGAAATAAAACGGTGGAAGGAAAGAGAGTAGGAGAAAAGAGATAGAGAGAGAGAGAGGAGCCAGCGGCATAAGAGAATAAAAATTGGGCAGGGCAAACAGTTGTGAAGCTGGGACGGGTTTGAGGCTTCCACGTTGCAAATTTGCCACCGATGGTGACTAAGAAGGGGTCTGCCAAGCAGAGCTGAGAACAGGGATCATGCACCTGAGAAAGTCTTGGTCTTCCTCAGAAATAACAACTTTTTCTCCGATTTTTATCACTTTCAATTGACTCAGAGCCAGAACTGCAATTAAGCTTCAATATATTTTATAAAAAATAGTACTTAGTTTACTTTCACATAAGTGAAGAGGTACAATTGCACAATGGTGGTTACAATGGTAGAAATACATACTGTCGATAAAATGTTTGCAAGAGATTTAAAAACATACTGTACAGCACCACATCTGAAATTGGGTGATGGCAAAATGGATCATACTCCGTGTCCAAGTAAATGAAATTCCTAAATCTTTCTTCTGGAATAAATAAAAAAATACAATGTGCAATATGTGTCTGACGCTACCAGAATACTTCCTGAAGTTGAGCAATAGATTAAAACCAAAAATGAGGTAAAAAAAAGACATTCATGCATTTAAGCCACCATTAGTCTCCGACTCTAAAATAAGGCAGATCATAATCTTTTTGAAACTGTCTTTAGCCTCTTAAATCCTCTTTAGTGCTTTTCAAGACAAGGTCTTGACAGACCTTGTAGAATCATGGGTTAAGATGCTTTTATTTCCAACAGGTCATTTTTGCCAGGCTCGGCTGCATCTGAAATGCGTTACATGGTAGAAAATGTTGCTTTTCCTTAATGAAAAAAGAAACGTAAATTAAAAGGAACTGAGAGAGGCGGGCGCTTTAGAGTTTATCACAAATGACACTGCTTTGAGGGAGGGAGGTGAGGGAAAGGGAAGGACAAGAGAATTATGTGTCATCTTCAGTTTTAATGACGTGGAAAAGGGTGACGTTAAACAGGACTTGATGTCCGTTATTCCAGGCATAGAGAGCTCTATCTCTTGCGTTGTAGTCAAGCATGGATATATGAAAATACTGATTATGGAAAGGAATGTCTGTATACTCGTAAGTGGAGGTTTTTGTGGAATAAGAGTAGTAGACCTTGGCTCCTGTTAAGTGAGAGTTAGTGACGTACAAGGTGCCGCAGATCATGAAGGATTCTCCAGCACTTCTCTTTGGGTAGCCTGTGCTCCAGCTCTTCAGCACCTCCAGCGTATCCTGGTTTAGCTGGCTGATGACAATGTTGCCTGCGTTCTGGTTGGTGGCGTACACAGCCCAGAGCCCGATCTCATCTGCCATCAGGTCGATATCGGAAAAGCCACCCCAGGTGTACGGGTAGACGTTGTGAAAGCCAGCATACTCAAGGCTACGCTGCGCAAGCACCCGCCCAGTGTCAAAGCTGTACTTGATGATGATGTTGCTCTGGTACTTGTTGAAATAGAGGGAGCCATTGTAGACAACGTGGTTGGTTCCTGCCCATTTGAAGGGAAGGTTGTATGTCCTTGATTCAGCCCCGCTGACGAAGTCTGCGATTGATTTATATTCACGGACAATTTTATTGTTAGTGTAACTATCCATGTACCAGACCTGGAAAGAAAACAAAGATTGGGAGTAAACACCTGGAACGCAATCTGCGGTACACGGTCACGATATGGCGTGATGGGTACGTTGCAGAAAAAGAAGCAAAAAAGGTTTTCAGGCGTGCGGCAGGCTATCGAAGTACAACGCTGTCCGCATTCCTATTACAGAATCACGAGGAGCTCTTGAATTTCTGAATCAAAACTTACCTATACAGGTGAACTCTCAAGACGACTGTTACTAACTACAGCGTCCACATTTTCAGAGAAATTTAATTTTGGATTATTCAGTGTTTGGGTCTCTGCTCTATGGGGCTTGCTTAAAGACTTCCCAGAGACTGATAACCGATGAGAGAGATGGGAAATGGCACGTGAGCTACGCTTGGATTTATGCTTGCAAATAGATTTGGTTGAATTTTCTTCAGCTGAACCTCTAATTGGTGAAAAATAGTGTATTCTTAGTAAAGAAACCAAATATAATAGCAATGAAACCAGTAAAGTTTGGGAACCATTTTTCCCTTAAAAGAAGGCAAAAGCAACACCTTTTTTTTTTAACGTTCTGCATGCCAACTTCCATTCCCCCGTTTTCCCCTTCATGCATTTTGCCTTTTCTCCTTTTCGTTTGTCCGAGGACAAATCAAATCCCGACTAACGCAATAACAGCATCATTTCTGGAGATAGTTTTTGTGCCGATTTCAAAACTGGCATTAACAAAGTATTTGTATAAGCACCAGTTCAGCTCCTCCTCTTCCTGTTAGTTGGGGCGCTGTGAGGGACATGGTTTGTTCGAATTTGCGGGCGCACGGGTGGTCTTTGTGCTGCTTTCGGAGGGGGGTGGTGGGGGAACGTGGAGGGGGCCGCAGGGCGTGCAGGGCAGGTGGCAGAGCGGGGAGCCGGGGCTGGTGGAGGCAAGGGCCCACGGGGACGGCTCTGGAGCAGCCACTGGCACTGGACGCTTCCTCAGGACAAGATGGGGGTGAGCAGTTTGCTGCTCTCCTAAAGGGAATCGCGATGCCTGGGGTCGGTAACAAACCTGGAGGGGCGCAGCAGGCAGGGGAGAGCTGCACGCGCACCCTGGGTTACTGCCACTCGTGCGTCGCCTTTGCTTTTCTCTGTATTCAGACAATGAACCTTCTGGGTCTCATACAGACGAAAGCTGGTGTCCTGCCTTCCAAAGCCCTTTGATGGAGGGAGCACCTCCTCAACGCTGGGGCCCATTTGAGATCCTCTTGCAGATCCGAACAATGACGTAACTTGGATCTGAGGAGGTAAATGGTCTGAATACAGCTTATACGGGGCCTAATCCTGCAATTTTTGGCTGTGCTGCATCGTGGGCTACGCTCTTGGGTAGAAGTGTTGATGTTTGTGTTCTATTACTTGGTTTCCTGAAG
Source organism: Anhinga rufa (assembly GCA_013400875.1). Taxonomy (NCBI): domain Eukaryota; kingdom Metazoa; phylum Chordata; class Aves; order Suliformes; family Anhingidae; genus Anhinga; species Anhinga rufa. The sequence continues at coordinate 5,272 of VZTV01048746.1, forward strand.
ACCCAAGCTCAGTTAAATATGGTAGAAGGAAAAAAACTGTGCAGCCGATGGAGGTGGGCGTTTGACGTCCCTGGCCCAGTTGAAGGACATGGCACAGAGGCACTCGGCTGACTTTTGTCTTGGGACCTTTTCGCACAAACGCTGTTGCTTTTTCTCTGAAGATGTTTAACAATGAAAATGACGGAAGCAGAAGAAACATGCTTGCGAGTGTAACCTCCTAGGGGGAAAATATCTTTTTAAAGATTAAAATAAAGCAAGTAAAACTCCAGAAGGACACAAAGATATTCGGTGCCTTAACATACTCGGTTATTTTTCTCTGATGCTAATGGATCTGTCATCCAGGCTCCAAATCGGGTTCCGGATATCTTGACTGTAATGGGGCCTGTAATTTTCATCAGTTTGCCACATGCTGAAATTAGAAAAACAAATGCATTAATGCAAATAATTACACAACTGTCCTTGGCATCAGTCAGAGCACAAGACCAATTTCTCTAAACTAGACAGTAGCTCCAGGGGATTCAGGCTTACGCTGGAGACGGACTGTCATCCTTGCCCTACGAACTGTTCCGTATCAAGCAGTAGTATCAATATGTAAAAATATACAAATAACAATTTATTTGTGTATATTTTTGGTTTTATATATTTTAAAGCACAGTTGCATTTTCTGGGCATAAAGCAAAATACAACCTAGTAAAATATTTTCTGAGCCGACGTGACTAACCTTTAATAATAAATGAAAAGAAGACATAAACTCCCCTCGCTTTTGCCTTCAGAAAGTCCAGGGCAAGGCTAGGATTGATGGATGTTTCGGTTTTCCGTTGACCAGGGTAACAAGGAGGTTAAGGGCAGGCCGGAGAAATGAGCTCGTACACAAAGCACAGAGCTGTAGCCCCGTGCCCGCCCGCCCTGTGGTTCCACGCGCGTAGCTGTGCCAGTGCTGGGGGCCTCTCTGAAGGCAGGAGAGCGAAAACGAGATTTATTCAGCAACCTTGGCTGTACCGGTTGGCTTCTAATCCATTAGGCTGTCTCATATTAGACTGTCTGGGAGGAAATACGGAGAGTCGATATGATCTTGGATGCCGAGCTTCCTAACAATCCACAAATCTATATTTTAGGGGACGTTAATAGCATACCTATTAGCAGCAAGCCCCTGGTGGGATTCATGTGTTTACCAAGAGGCTTAATACCAGCAGCGGTGTGTAGGTGATTAGATGAAATAGCATGTTTTTGAAGAAAAGACATTCTACAAGAATGTAAGAAGAAGTGACACATTTCATTTATTTCTTTAATTTAAAAAGTGCTTCTCCATGATACACGGTTGTGCTGTACTGTATACCTCTAGCTAGGAAATGCGGAAAACAAACTGTGTCCAGTGTCGAGAGTGAATTTATTCCGTTCAGGAGAGAAGGTCCCATCAAAGCTGGATTTGCTGCTCTGTGTAACCGGCAAGGAATGTGTTGTGCGAGCTTGTTAATGCTGCGGTGGCAACTCGGGGCTGCTGGCGGGGCCAGGGAAGTGGAGTGTAATGGAAATGAAGGCAATCGAGTACGCGCCGGGACCTCAATGAGCGGCACAGGCTGTGCCTGTTTGCTGGGTCGGTTCGTTGTTATTTACGCATCTCAATCTATGTATCTTACAGTCTTTTGAAGATATTTAAAATTTCCCCTTTTAAAGATTCTTACAGGTTTTCTACAGTTGGTTATCACAGTACATCATTTTTTATTCTGGAATTTTTTGTAGATAGGCTTCTAGTATTGTGTGCTGAGTGCTGTTTTTCTGCAGCAATGAACCGCTCTTAGCTTAGAAAGGAGAGGACTGTATCCTATTGTGGTGAAGGCTTTGATTTTTAGGTGGTACGTTAGTAAACGGTGTCAGAAATGGACATGAGGTAAACTCAGGCCTTCACAGGGGTTTAATTTGGAATCTGGAATAAAATTATCAGAAAACTAATAATGAGTAGAAAGAAATCAGGAAAAAAAAATTACTCCTGTATTTGTAGTTTTAAAGATGATTAAAATACAACGAATCTATGAGTTAAAGAGTATACTAATTGGTGCCTTTAAAACACAGTATTGAAATTAGTAGGAAAACCTAAGCAAAGAATTTGGAAGTCTGAAACGCTGTTTCTTCTAATTAAAAAGAATAGCCAGGAGGCTAACGGTGGAATCAAAAATGAGCTGTGAAATTCTGCTTCTGAACGGACAATGCTTAGATGGCGGAGATGCGGGGGTGCTCACAGAGCCGCCTTCGGCACGCAGCCGCGCGTCGGGGCAGGCACGGGAGCACGCACAGCGCGAGTCCAGGTGGCAACACCGTCCTCTGGCACCACGATGGCTTTGCCGAGGCCGGGCAGAGCAGCCGGCGTACGGGGCCGTGACGGGCTCCCGCGGGCAGGGCAGGCGCTGAGAACCCGCAGGCTTTCTCACCGGCGTGGGCGTTAGCGGATTGCGGGGAGCGGAACCCCAGCAGAGAGCTGTAGAAGCGGGCAGTGCGCCTGTCGCCCGCGCCGGCGGCTGGGGGTCTGTGGGCACGTAACTCCACGGCTGTGTGCGCGCGGTGCGCCTCGGGCGACTGGAGCTTTTTGGTACCGGCTAGAGAAGGGGGTTTAGAAACTTGTAGGTTTATTAATGCTTCTTAAGTGTTTAGTACTGTGGTTCGTCTGTTGCGTTACTTGCATTGATCCTGTATTTATAGTTCACTGATTGCCAGTTAATTTAATGTTGTTAATAATGAATAAACCTCTTCAGTTCTGAATTGGTTTAAACTATATGAACCGAGCAGCCTTCCCCGGTGACGGGAGTCGGATGCTTTTAGAGAATGAGCTTTCAAACTGTATTGAGATACTGCTCAACGTGGAAATGAGCTTCAGCCACTAAATGATCGGCAGTTTGAGTCAGGGTATGTTTATGTAATTAAATTCTTATTCCCAGATAGCATGTAGTGATCCAGAAAGGAAGTCTGTTAGGAGAGTTGCTACATAGCTGAGGGGCACCTGGCTGGAAAAGTGACCACGCTGCTCTAAACTAGGGAGATACGGGTTTGATGGGTGGACTGTTTGGTGCATAAGGAACTGGCTGGACGGTCACAGCCAGAGGGTGGTGGTTAATGGCTCGATGTCCAGATGGAGACCAGAGATGAGTGGCGTCCCTCAGGGGTCTGTACTGGGACCAGTACTGTTTAATATCTTCAGTGACACAGACAGTGGGATCGAGGGCACCCTCGGCAAGTTTGCAGATGACACCAAGCTGAGCGGTGCAGGTGACACACCTGAGGGACGGGATGTCATCCAGGGAGACCTGGACAGGCTGGAGAGGTGGGCCTGTGAGAACCTCATGAGGCTCAACAAGGCCAAGTGCAAGGTCCTGCGCCTGGGTCGGGGCAGCCCCCGGTACCAACACAGGCTGGGGGATGGAGGGATGGAGAGCAGCCCCGCGGAGAAGGACCTGGGGGTGCTGGTGAGCGAAAAGCTGGGCATGAGCCGGCAATGTGCGCTGGCAGCCCAGAAAGCCAGCCGTGCCCTGGGCTGCATCCCCAGCAGCGTGGGCAGCAGGGTGAGGGAGGGGATTCTGCCCCTCTGCCCCGCTCGGGTGAGACCCCCCTGCAGCGCTGCATCCAGCTCTGGAGCCCCCAGCACAGACAGGGCATGGACCTGCTGGAGCGGGGCCAGAGGAGGCCACGGAGGTGATCAGGGGCTGGAGCACCTCTGCTGTGGAGACAGGCTGAGAGAGCTGGGGGTGTTCAGCCTGGAGAAGAGAAGGCTGCGGGGAGACCTTATTGCGGCCTTCCAGTGCTTAAAGGGGGGCTGTAGGAGAGATGGGGGCAGCCTCTTTAGCAAGGCCTGCTGTGACAGGACAAGGGGTAACGGCTTTAAACTAAAGGAGGGGAGGTTTAGGCTGGATATAAGGAAGAAATGTTTTACCCTGAGGGTGGTGAGACCCTGGCCCAGGCTGCCCAGAGAGGTGGTCGATGCCCCATCCCTGGAGACACCCAAGGCCAGGCTGGACGGGGCTCTGAGCACCCTGCTCTGGTTGGGGCTGTCCCTGCTCACTGCAGGGGTTGGACTGGATGGGCTCTGAAGGTCCCTTCCAGCCCAAACCACCCTGTGATTCTCTTTTCAGCATAACAAAAGCATCTTGTAAGAGGCATGAGGATTTTTCTTCTCCTGCCCTATAGTATGTCCCATCTTTTCTCTTCCGTGTTCGTTAAACAGAAGCCCATATATCTGCCTATTTGCGATATAATGTGATGGAACTGGTATTTAAAACTAAGGAGTAATACTACAAGTATTTTTTCCACTTATGGTAAGCCATTCCCATTGTAGTGACAATCCGTATCCCGTCAGCAGGTTTCTGCTGTAAACCTCAGCAGTGCCGAAGGTCTGTCGGCCTGCTTGCTGACAGCGTGGGCAGCAAGAAGGAAGCAGCAGAGCTGTCGGTGCCCACCTCTGTCTTGTCATCACAGCCTCCTTCAAGCTGGGATGTCCTTAGGCACAGGAGCTTAATATATGAAGTCTCCGCCAAAGTTCTAGTCATATAAGTCTAGTACCCTGCTATTGCAGACAGCCTTTTTATAAAATTATTAAAGTGATTTTAAAAATGGGGAAATATTGTTTGTACTTGCCTACCTTCACCCTTACTCCAACTGAAGATTGTTTCAGAACCTCATGCTTCTGTAATCTGAAAAATGTTCAGGGCCAAGTACATGGGTGTCATCTCTCTCTTCTTTTGAGTAGTCAGAACTCAAACCACGGCCTCCAGACACACGCGGGCGGGAACCCCTTATCAGGAAGTCCTCTGAGTTTAGAAAGAACTGCTTGAAAGAACAGGACAAGGCCCCAGAGCAAGTCTGGGCTGAATGGTCAACTCGATAAATCAGCTCATTGCTGTTTAAGGCTGCACAGGTAACTTTTGTAGAAGTAAATTGTCCCAAGTATTCCGCAAACCCACTGGCTTGCTAAATGCTGGTCTTGTGAATGCAGTGACTGTATTGCTGACTGATGATGCCGGCAAGTGTGAGACTAGGAAAAGGTAATCGAGGCCAAATTGTCCTCCCCTTCCCATTGAGATCCCTCTGAAATTCACTTCACGCTTTATTCTGTCAAGCCTTCAGAGTCCTCTGCTGCAGTATTGCTTCCAGTCTTTGATCGGAAGTTAAGAGAATCCAGTGAATGCAATTGAGAAAACAGTAAAACTAATTTTTCATTCTTTAAGAGAAAGGTATCGTTGTTTTCTCCAGTTCTGTCTTTTGGAGCCCTACCTTCAAATGTGTTTACCCATTCGTTACAGCAGACCTATAAACATTGGCAGAATTGGGATCATTTACGTTTTGTTCAAGTGTGCTGTCTGTGCTGAAGTATTATTGACTTACTAATGTAATTAAATAATTTATTCCAGATGAATATCACAGCATTTGATGACGTTACTACAATATGCAGCTTATCAATCTGTTCAACACCAAAATGATTAGCAATACTGACTTTATAACGATAATTCCCCTATAGCTCGCCCAAGCCTGATCTTATATTTGATACAGAAGTTAAATGAATGACAACTCTTTCAAGAGTGAAGCTCGATATAACGTTTAACAGTTCACTGACAAAGCAAGGTAAGCTGTCTGCGTGGTTGCAACGCTTCCGACTTTGCATTCGGTGCAAGAAGTTTTCCTCACTCCTCCACCAGAATTGGAAACGGCTTCTTCTTGCCTACTTCAGAGTAAAATGTGTTGATCTAATCCAAGCCTGTATTCATAGCTGCAGAATGAACCTTCTAATTGTTCATGTGGCTCTATTAGAATTGATCCCGCATGCTGAGGTTTCTTGCTGGGGAATGGCGATGCTAATATACTGAAAAGCTGGATCATATACTCAACACTTCTGTGGCACGGCAAGTCTGGGAGTCTGACATTAAAAAATTCCAGTTAGTTTCCACCTGAGACTTTTCTTTAGCTCACTGTGTATGTAGGGAAATAGAACACAGACAAATGTCATGTGAAATGGGAAACACTTCTGGGCTATGACTTTTCCATAGCAGCGAGGGGGCTGAGATTTTTTTTCTTAACATGGCCAAAAACGCTTTTGTTTTTTCTTTCCTTTTTTTTTTTTTTTTCTGGCAGAAGGGAATGTATGAGGATGGGGAAATAACTGGTGATGGTGAGAAAGCCTTTTTTTTTACTGGTTGAAAAGTCTTAGTTTATAGCAAACCTCTGCTCTTTAATTCCCTGAGAGGAGAAGGACCAGATGCTAGTGAGAAGGTAGGTCATATATATATATCTCCATACTAGCAAATGTCAGGAAGTTCAGGAACAGCAAGAAAAAAGAAAGAAATGATATTTCTAGGCTTTTTTTTCCCCCCACTAAGAGGTTCAGATGGGGTTACACAGAAGAAGCGGGGGATTTTTAGAAGCAGTCAGTAGTAGTTTCCCTCGACTTTGAAAGACCAGCTGCCTACATTAGAAAATCCCAACCATAACTGATCGTAGGAATCGGAAAATCAAACCTCTGAGGGTTTATCCATCTTAAACTGAGCTGTAGAAGAAACATCATATCATGCACAATCTGGGTGTTTATGGCTTGATTCATCTCTTGTAACAGTTTTGTACTGTGGACTCCAGTAAGTCTGTCTGATTTCCTGTATTTATTTATATTAAGGAAGAAGCTGAGCATGAAGTGACCATTAAAAAAGAAAGCAGAGGTACAATCCCTGTAGGCTGGGAAAGTCTGTGGGGCAGAACGCGCCTGGAAAGCTGCTCCAAAGTAGCAAGTAGCAGGAGAAGGTTTTGATAGACCAGTTGGACAGGAGCTGCTTGGAAGATAGGTAGGAATAGGTGGCTGACAGTCCCGCTCTCTGTGATGCAAATGAATATTGGTAGCTGCCCCATGTATACCAAGTGAGTGCATGATTTACTGAAGGTCTTGCAAGGGAAATAAAATCAAAACGTTCTCTTGAAGTGTTCATAAGCATCGTTATCCTATTTATTGCAAGTAATAAATAGGGGAAAATGAAGTATTTTTTTCTCAGCGGTTGCACAAATGACTTCCAAGTGTTTTAATACTTGCACTTTCCTGCTTATGATCAAATTTGTCGTAACGATACTTTGCAATGCAAGGGGATGAAGAACTAGTTCTTACTTAATGGGTGCGTGTCTGTTGTCCCACATAATACAAACCCAGGAAGCACAAGAGTCTAGTTATTAGAGCTTGCTGAGAGGAAGCCTCTGGATTCTAATGCATGCGTGCAACGACTTGCCGTGTAATCTTTGGGAAGGTCATTTATCCTCCTGGGCTGCTTGTTCCTTCATCTACAACGCGGGGATAACAATATGTATCTCTAGTGCACAGTTCTGTACTAAATGATATTTGCAAAGTTCTTGAAATCCCAAAGGGAAGGATGCTTTGGAAGTACAAGCACCACTGCAATCAATGAAGTAATCTCATGCCTGCACTAATACCTCTTCTGCCACTGATGTAGCAGCTTTTCTTTGGATACACAGAATAGTCTACTTTTGAATTTCTACCCAAAAATGTTACTGTAAAATATTGTTTAGATTTGACATTATAATCAGATGTAGCTACAAATGAATCCAAGGCATATCTACGCTTTTCATCATATTTCATAAGCATCATTTGGCATAGTATTGGCTTCTACGAATGCTACCCATATAATTTTTTTCTGATTTCATAAAGACATTACGACAAGAATATGAGGGTCCCAAGCATACACTGCATCCTGCTTTCTCTTACAGTGCACATGCCTTGTGTGACTGCCAGCAAAGACCCATTCCTGAACAAGGGTATGTGAATCGGTGGCGCGTGCATTTGTATGCAGTCTATTCCTACGTGTTTAATTGCATACACCCTTTCCAAGATTTGTGGACAAATTTCTCAGCGCCTTCAGCCTGAGTTTTCTGTTATTCCAGAGACGGAGCAAGTTTCAGTCATCACAACTGCTGTGGTAATCACTAAATCCCAGTGAAAGTAAGACAACTGCTTACTGTATGTTAATGAGCGTTGCAAGTGTTGCCAGTGCAGATGGAAGATCCCTTTGAAGTGGCCAGGACAATATAAATAATGCATTATATTGCTGAAAAACACCTGCTAGGGAGACGAATGGAAAATAGCTATTACACACGCTGGTTAGGTAATTATATTGTGAAATGCAACAAAAGCTGTGAAGATTCAAGCCAGATCCCGTGGCACATCGGGGCCAGTCTGCCGCCTTCCGCTGCTGTGGGCTCCGGGCCGCCAGGTTGGCATGGACGGTCACAGCTGGATCGCCTCCAGCGCGGTGGATGTGGCTGGGGAGAAGGTGTAGGCAGGAAAGCTGCTTTTCCTTTATGCTTGCCGGTCTGACCGCACAGCACCAGCTTTGAGGAGTTAATCACGGTAAGCCTAACTGAAGCTGTTTTTACTTTAAAAGGCACACAGGGGTAGGCCAGAAATACAGCCAGTCCATTAGTAGGTGAGCATAAAAGTCATTTACGCATGAAAGACCAGGGAATAATGCCAATAAGGACCAATAAGTCTGTATTAGAGCTTGAGAAAGCCGAACCCCTTTTAATAATGGATGCGCTTAATAATCTATTTCATACAAAAATTTTCCCTCTATTGTTAATAGACGTAATTTTAATAGTCTTTTTTTTTATGTTAGTACGTCAAGAGAAATAGAATGTGTTGCAGGAGTTCAGGATAGATAGGAGGGGAAATGTGGATGAAAAATAGGGAAATAACCCCTGTGATGAATACACCTAGTCATTCTGATGTATGAAATGTATCTTATACCGTAGTCACTTCACTAGTCAGTGTTACAAGAATATGCTGTAAAAGCAAAGAAAAACAAGATACTCATTAAAGATGAGTTGATGATCTTTTGGTGTCTAATAAACTCACTGGAACACTCACTGTCATGAAATATTGTCTATTTATATGGATTTTCTTGCTTGCTGTGGTATTGCAGTGCAGCCATTTTCTCCTGACTGCCTCCTGTCAATGCAGTAATGTGCTATTATGTGTGTGTACTGAGGGGAAAATAGGATCATAAGAAATTTCTGTTTGAAGAAGTCTTTCATGTGTTTTAGCCCATCATCACTTTGTTATTTCTAGTGTAAAATAAAGAAATTGAAAATAAATAATTTAAGAGGCTAACCTAACCTAGATTTTTCTCATTCCGTTGCCTCACAAAAATAAAGCGGCACTGCTTATCAAGTTAATGACATATTTCATGTCATGGGTAGCATTTCAAGGTAAACGCCCCACACTTGATACCTGAGATACTGATCACAGGATTGGACCTTGGAATTTCTAGTTTATTCATGGTCAGTGTTAACTTCCAAAGCGCTCGCTTCTCACGGAAGGGCTGGATTGTTGGCTCTAGCAATCCGGATTGCACTAGCGATCTATTCAGGAGCCTCAGAATGCACGGATGGGGAGGGAGGAGGCTTTGCATTGGGATTGTAAAGCAGGTAGGTGCTCATTTTCCCTCTTTGGGTAATGGAAGTTGAGACTGACACTGGATAACGATACTTCAGGCGTTTAGTAGCTGACACCGAGCTAGCGCTGATTTTCAGAGATGCTGAACGTTTGACTTTTTCTAACTAAAGCCAGCCCGTGAGCAAACAAGATGGAGGCTGCCGGATGTACATCTAGCGCTGGGCTCGCAATGGATCGTTGCTGTGCTTCCTACAGAAGTCATGCTTCGCTCCCTGAAATTAGGTGCAATGCTTAATTACACTGTATTGCGAACTGGAGAACGGCACATCTCTCCTAATGCTCATGTTACAGGTCTAGAGACAGTACAGTCAGTGGGGCCTCTCTCTCAGGAGTCATAGCAAGATGACAGGGTTATGACGCGGACATTTCTAGTCTGGTTCCAGTCTACTTCGCGCTGATTTTTTTTTTCACGCTGACATCCCAAAGATGACCTAAGCAGCAATGCCTGTCTGAGCTTTTTTTAAAGAGTATTTGTAGCTCTCCAACCAGTTTTAAATCTCTTACATTTTAAAGTTGCCGTCTATTACAATTTTCCATCAGAATTCCTCCCCTATACAGTAGGGCAAACCATTACATATGAGACACTGGTGCACACTTAGAATGATATGACTGACCTTACCTTGAGTTACTCTTGACTTTCATTAGGATAGCACAGAGCAGAATATAATGCAGTCTTTCATCAAACGAGAAAAAAGAAAACTTCATCTTTCTATAGAGACAACTAAAAATATACAGCCGAGGGGCCAAATTTGCCATGAAACGGTTAACTTACTGAGCTTTTTCATGCAGTCTCGAAGCCTGGTTTCTAAACTGAGTACGCGCTGGTGTAGTTCCTCATAGTCATAAGCACCAATTTCTTCCTGAATCCCAGTGAGGACAGTAGACAGATTCCTAATTTCCTCCTTGAACTGGATGATTAATTTGGCATCAGTTTTGTATTGTTCCAGAACCGGGATCAGTGGCAGGAGCTCATCCATCTTTTCTTTCAACTCCTGTTAAAGGCAATCAAACGCGCATTAAAGCAGTTTAAAGGAGTTCAGTCCCCTAATTCCCTTTAATGTAATATTTATGCCTGCTTATTAAAATGTCTTGAAAATAATTATTGATTTGAGTTACAGATCTGTTGTTAGTGCATTGTGAAAGTCGTAGAAACCTCAGACTTAACGGTAGTAAGCGGAAGATAAAATGCATAGGTTTTCTACTGAAAGTACACAATTACCCTCAAGGTATTTCAAGGGATCTGAACCAAACCTGTTGAAGGTCTGACTTTCCATCCAGAGGATATAAATCCCCGCTAAGCGTGTCTTTCTGGAGAGAAGGCGATTAGGCCTGAACACCCAGTGACGTTCAAGGAGACCATACCTGTTTCACAGTGCGCTCATAGTTGGTGAGCTGTTAATTTCTATTTCATTCCTTAGAAATGCTGATTTCATCTTTTCCTCAATGTTTAGTTCTGTTCTGGCCACAGTGATACACACCTCTTTCTTCTGAAGTAAAAAAAATCCACGGTTCTTAACTGCGCTTTGTATTTGTCATCCTGCTGCCTCACTAGGAGCCTTGAACTTCCGCAGCTGATCTCTCTTCTGGACTATCACAAGTCATTTTCCTGCCATGTGCAGTTGTTGCATTGCCAATCTGATTCTTAAACACTGATTAAATAAAATAAGGCTCCTTTTGGGACCTCGGGTTGCCCCTTTCTCAGACTTTTGCCGAGTCAGATATTTTGAGAATTTGTCTCAGTTTGTAACCTATTATGTTATTCTTTTAAATGCACTAATCATAAGGGCTTTATTAAATTTAAACTAATTGTTTGAGGTTGGCTTTGTTTTGTTATTAGTCTGTAGAAAACCTCAAAGGATCCTTGCAGTCAAAAGACTTTGCTTTATTGAAAAGCAGACAGGTTTGTCCCTGATTTATCATCTGTATTTAGAGATTTGCATATCTTTTTATGATTCAGGAGACAGTGGGACTTCCACGAGCAAATGGCAGAGAGACATGAGATGTAAGCCTGGACGCAACACAACAAAGGATGGAAAATAAAGGTTTGTTAGGTACTAGCGTTAGAGGGTAATAGAAACTGGGAGCAGGTGAGCGCACACAGGGAGAGGCCACTGCAGGAGGTCAAAAAATCAAGTCCTGAAGAACAGCTGGAGCAGTCCGCAGGTTAAAAGGGAAAGCAGAAGAGACCTAAAGGGAAGCCCAAGCACGAGAGGTGCAGAAGCAAATGTGGTTAGAGGCGAGTGTAGTCACTGAGGTGTGCCAAGACACGCACCGTTTGTTACATCGCTTGTATTAGAAGATGTGATAAACAGGGTAGGACATTCCCAAAATAAATAACGTGATGATGCCAAATGCATTTTTGCTAAGCTGCTGTGAAGGAAGCTGATAGGCAGGGTCAGCATTTGAGCTGCTTGAAGATCTACCCCTGGATTTGTGCCCCTCGAACGTGTTCTAAGACAGCTTGAGAGTTCTGCAGTATCTCTTCATCACCTAGGTAATATACCCATATTGTTTTAACAATTGCTTTCATATTGGAATTATTATTTACTCGAAATAAAGACTTATATGGGTTGTTAGCAAGCACATTTTGTGCACAGGTCAATTTAATGGCTAGAAAGTTGTGTTTTAAATTACAAGCAGATGTCATTATAAATGGATTTGAGAGTATTAGGAGTTCTGTTGGCTCTGTTCTCAAGGCGTCTTCCAATTACATTATAGTAGCAGAGTTACTGAAATGGATAGAAAGGAGAATCTTTTTTCTACAGTTAAAACTATTTTCATTTGACTGTTTTTATTAAAAACTTAACTTGACCCAACTTTATGCCTGTTAAAATGAACAGTTATTTTTTCCTTGATGAAAAAGGAGAGTAGGCTTTGTGACGTAGGAAGCAGAGCTCCAGAAGCCAAAGTTTTTGTTACTTCATTTTGAAATTATGAACATAGGCTTTGGTTCTGTGGGGCAGAGAACTGCCAAAAATCATGGGTAAACCCTGATGGGAAAAAAATGCAAAGCTTGTAAAAACTCAGGAAGATAAAACATATTTAAGACAATTAGTGAAGGTAACTTATTCCTGATAGGATTTATGGCAGTTGAGGTATCATTTGAGCAAACCGCCGTAACTTTTTGTGGTGATCAGGTATCTCTTGCCTGGCATAAATGCTGATTTGACCGAAGTATGACCATATGCTCAAGTGTGATCTGCATCAAATTTGTACTCTTTGGTTCTCATCAACATGGAACCACAGCATTAGAAAATCTCATTTCAGTAAATGACATAAAGACAGTTTTGGTATTTTCATGATAAAGAAAATAGTTCTACTGGTTTCTGCTGGCACTCCTAGCGTGTCGCTACAATGAGCGGTAGAAGAACCAACCTGTATTGCGACACAGATAGGTGGTAGACATATTCTGGCACTTCAAGCCTGCTGGTCTGAGGGGTTATGCTACGTCCAGAATGAGTTTCTTTGTCTCAGGAAAGAAAGTACTGGAATTTTAGTAGATCGAATTTCGGAAAGCCAGCAGCATATTGTATTATGTTGACCTTTTAAATGACTCTATAATTTGATTGGCTGGAAATCTGCTTTTTATTCCTGGCAAACTGTCAAACTGAAGTTCAATGGCTGGCCAATGCAAGTATCGAGTAATTAAAAGGTTAGAGTACTGCAGAAATCTGCTACCTTTGACATCGTGTATCAGACATTCAAATTTTGATATTTTGTTCCCAAGGAAAACTATAATGAGAATACAGAATGTATAATGGCGTTATACGAACGTGTTATCGTAGCAATGAGTGATGGAGGGAAAAAAGGTGGAGGCGTTTCTTGCTACCTGAAAATACCTGGCAGTATGTGCTCAAACTGTAAGCCAAACTAAGAATGATGACATAAAGAATAAAGTTTGGTAGTCAGATCGTTAGCGTACTTAATTCCTGGTATTATTAAGTCCCATTGGATATTCAGTGTCTCTGAAAAATAAATTAGACCCCTTAGCTATGTAATTGTCTAGGTATCTAACACCAATTAGAAAATCAAGTGCATTTTATATAAACTTTCCTAAACACTTAAAAAATATATATTTGGCTAACATAATGTAATCCTCAGAATGTATTTTCCAGCTCCTATCTTGCTGTCTTGAAAGATCAATTTATCAGATTTGATATTTAAAGAACTTAAATATGCTCTTGTAACATTTTTTCCTTAAGAGTACTTCAGATAGCTTTTTCAGAATACATAATGCTATTTTATAATCTCGGCAACCCTCCTTGCTCACAAAAAGATTGGCTCGTGGCTTTTGTTGTCATTAAAATTCCTTGGAAGTCTTTTTTTAATCACACAAAAGTGACCGGGAATGATTGCCCTTCTACCCTATCCCAAATTCAAAATAGCAAACCTTCAGACATGAAATTAGATCTTAATTGTACTGGATAAAAATGACATTAACCTGATTTATTATAGGCTTTTTCCCTTCAACTGCAGTAAATGTCAGGCAACAGTAAAAGTGCAGAACTCTCTAGTTGTTTGCTGTTAATCCCATTGGATCTCCCCATTTATCCCTGGAGCTTGAATGAATATAAATTTCTCAGTATGACATGCACATTGATACAGAGAAAACAAGGACCTCTTTATAGTGACATTTCTCTAATGACTTAATAATTAATGGTTACTCCCTATTACAATTAAATTGAACAGAGCAAAAGATTATCATCATAAAGGAAGATTTATTATGCTTTTCTTTTTAACGTTGCTCTCGTATGAGCGTTTCAAGCTGAGATCTTAGCAGTCCATGCATTGCTGCTAGCACATTGCTTCCAGCAGGCTGTCAAAGTTAGTGTGAAAGTAAAACCTACTTGAAAATGCTTTGTCATTAATGTCTTCCGATCATCTTCAATTTGCCGAAACTTGGCCTTCAGCCCTTTCATTTGTGTTTCCATTTTTAAAACATACTGGAAATCCCTCTGAGTCCGTAGATTTAAAACTTCAATAGATTGGGACATATTCTGAACCTGTTAAAGAAGAACACTCTCTAAATGCACTTTTTGTTGCTTTACTTTTTTTCCTGCTTAGGTAGTTAAATGTCAGGCAATAAAATGTGCTCATGTCAATGTTGCGAGTCATTTATACCACAGTATAGGTTTAAGTTCCGTAACTGCATGACCGTACAAGAACTGGGGAACAGGGCTAACAGAGGGCTACCTGGAGCAAGTCCTTGAAGCCATAAATGGTTTGGACTGGCTTCTCTGAGGTGGAGAGAACCTTCCAGCACCATTACCAGTGGGCTCAAAAAAGGCTGCTGGGCAGCGGATCTACTTTCTCACTTGTAGCAGATGTTGACTGTTCTTTAGGATGTGCTATAAAGCATGTGTTTGGGAGGGACAGGGCTGAGACATAGAGATTTTGAGCATGACTTTTATAAATGCCTACATTTATGCAATAGTTCAGTATAAAGAATTCACCAGACTACGCAGAGATAAGCTGGGGTGTGCCCATCATCGAATAGGTGTTTGCTCATGATTTTCTAAGTAGATGTATCATCAGAAATTTTATCCAATTGTCTCATTGGTAGAAACCCACATTTTTTTTACAGATGAGAAGTAGTGGATGTTCAGGTAACCTTTGCACAGCAAGTGACTTTGTAGCTATAGTGAGCACTTTTGCCACAATGAGGCAAGAATAACTGTCATCTGGAGTAAATTATATATATTTTTCGGTATCTGTTATAAAAGCAATGCTTTTGCCAGCCATAAAAATGGCACATTTTGTAAATGCAGTTATTCTATTTCAAGAAGTGTTTTATTTTCCCAAAACATGAAAAAAGTAGACTGCTGTAAATGTATTGGGCACCATATTGAAGTTTTGGCTCCAGAAAAAAAACCAATTCTACCTTCGTAATAAAAGGCAAACCCAGCAGTATTCCTGTTCTTTACAAGAGTATGCAACTGATACTCATGTTTGAAACTAATATATTGTGATCTACAGAAGGTGCGGATTCAGGAAATACTCTTAAATACTCTTACGTTAGATATTGCACAGTTGCCATCAGCAGTTCTTAGAAAGTATTTTTAATTAAAAAGAGTAATGTTTCTATTTTTTTTCTTTGCTTTCTAATTGTTGAAAGCAAGCAAATAAAGTCCTTCAGGTCTTGGAAGAACTTTGAGTGTTTCCATTTGGCAGAAGATGGATTCACACCGAGGCTCTAATTAAATGACTGTGCATGGACTTGGTGAAGTAATAATATGACTTTACATACCCATAATTACCACAGTTCTAATCGTAAGAGAATAAACGTTAGAGCCTCATGATTTAGGTTCTTTTCTATGGCAGGTCAGAGAAGAGATGTTGAGATCTTGAGATCTTAACACCCCTCCAGCCCCCACCCCAAAAGATTTAGTGTTTAGGAAATACGCTAGGTAATACTGGAAGTGAGAATTGGGTTGTCTGGGGAAAGTTTGCACCACTAGAGAATGAATAAATAGTACTCTTTGAGGAAGGAACAAGTGAAAGAAAATTAGAACTGTTTCTCTTCTGTCCGGTCTGCTTTGCAGGTGCTGTCATGTCTACATCTCGTTATTTGTTGGTAAGAGGCAAGGAATGACCTTCAGGAGTCTCGTGGGGTTGAAGCAGAAGTTGTAGGTTAAATCCCACAGCTACTAGCTAGCTTGAGGTGGGATTTGTAACCATTTTTACACAGCAAAATCAGTCCTGTCTCTGTGTGAGGGAGAATTTTGGGAGGGGTGAACAACTTCAGTTTGCCAGGTAAGTGGCTTGGGTTGGGAAAGGCGTGATATAAGGAAAATAGACAAATAATGATCAGTGGTGAGAACACAAGTAGGGGATATACCCTGAAGAACTATTTTTATTAGATAACTCTTCAGTACTCCATTAAGAATTAAACTTAGAGGCAAAGGAGTGGATTTCCACGGGAAGTTTAGCAATCAAAAGGAGGAATTTGTTGGGAAGACTTACCTTCTCTAGCAGCTGTCTGAGCTGCCTGCTTTTGGCGTCTCTTGAGCAGAGGTTTTGTTCAGGCGCAACGACAGTGCAAATGCAACGGCCATCAGGATCCTGGGCTGAACTGTAAACTTGCCACCCTTCCTTGGGGCTAATCTGAGTCTGTAACAGGAAAATACAGGATAATGCAAATAAAGGGAACTGAACTGATTTGTTGTTGTTGTTTGAAAAACCGCTACCTCAGAATACGTTTATTTTTGCAGTATACTTTTGTGTATTTTCCTCCTCGTCAGCAGTTATTACTCTCTTAACTAATGAGACTGGTGGTTTGGCACGGCTTTGCCATACCTCACGCCTTGGTAATAGTTCTCTAGAGGTGTCCGGCACGCATTGTTTCCAGACTGGCTGAGAACAGTTTCCTGCTTGTGATTCAGCACAAGCTAGTTGATTTAATTCTTTGCAAAGGGATGTTACGGTTTTTCATCAGCAGAGAACAAACGTGTCCTTTCAGGCGTGAATGACTTTTACTTTAGACTAATGGAAACAACAAAGACAGAAAAGAACCGATGTAAAACCCCAAGGAGAGAGCGGGGTGTGTGTGCCCCGCGCCCTGGGAGCTGGCTCGGAGCGCCTGGGGAGGTGGGTTGCCAGGTTTGCTCTTAAGGATGCAGCACGCGGAAAACTCTTCTGCACTGACTTCTGCTGCGCGTCCACCCAAGGGAAGAGGGGCTTGCTGCAGGGTCGTACTGCCAAGCGTCTGCTTAGTCTAGGTGCAGGGGGTCATGGCGAGCACGGCACAGTGCAATTAAGGCAGTGTACCTCCTCCTTCGCCGGGACAGAAGAATTCTGGAAATCCCTAATCTGTTCTGGTTTTACAGCAACCACCACTGAGAAAGAAAAGCCAAAAAAAAAATCAAAAAAATCATGTTTGCTTGCAGAGCTGGCTAACACTGCGCTGCATTTAAAGTTTGTGTGATACCTTGTGAGACGAGGAATCTGCCCCCATTTGATGGGATGTATAGAAACACACAGCGGAAGAATGAGTAAAAGCAATATAATTAGATGATTGAAAAGATACAGGTGATGGAATTGAAACTAATGGACACAAGAACTAATTACTTTACTTTCTTTTTAATCTGTAATTTAAAGTTAATATTATGCATTATTCTTTTCTAATAATAGAGTATTGACTACTGAATTTTATAGTACAGATGCTAATGGATGCCACTGAAGTAATTTTGGTCTGCGCACAGTTGGAATCAATTACTAGCTATGTTATAAAACTGTACTCAGTGTCAGCACAGAGTGATTATTTAAACCGGCAAGCTTTGATATCGACGCTTTACTGGCGGCTTAGTGCAGCGTAACTTGCAGAGCTCCTGCCTCAGAAGAGGTCCAATATCTCTCTAGGCTGAGGTTAGAAAAGAGCACAGACTTTGCACAGCAGTGACTCTTCTGAAGAAGCCACCGCAGATAGCAGTGACCTCTTCTGCTGCAGAGTTAATTGAAAATCAGAGTTGTATTGTTCCCCTGTTTTGCAAGGAAAAACAAAGCATCGTAATATGGATGACTGTAAAAAGAGGGCAGCTGAGCTTGCCTTAGGGTTTGCTAGAAAGGGATATCCAGAGTTCCGTGCTAAATTATACCGCCTCTACGGTGTTTTCTTTGCTGTAGTTTTTAGGGCAAAGGGAATCTAGTTTAAGACATGGAGAACAATAAAAACTCAACAAAGTTACATCTGCAGAGACAATTTAAATTGGTTTTGAGCAGCTACTGAAATTGCTAGCTTGAGCAAGTGAAGGCTCTCGAGGCCGGTAACCCTTGCGAAGTGTGAGCAATATTCACTGCAGGAGTTTCCACGATTCCCCGTAGAACTTATGCCCAGACAGCGTCGTCATGCAAGAGCAAGGAAACCGAATTTGTGTTGAAGTTCAGGAGCGTGTTCAGGAACCTAAATCTTGTGATTATAATTCCTTTAGGACAGCAATACTTAATATGAGTTTATGAACACTTGTAATATTTGAGCCTTGTACATGTAGATTGGTTGCAACTGGTTTGACTGCATTCAAGTAAGTTTTCTACAGTGGAGAATGCCGAGATACCAGGATCAAGCACGGTCTGTAGTAAAGCCATTATAATCCAGGCTGTGTTATCAAAGATACTTATATATTCTAGTGATGCCACGGGTGCGTCTCTCTGCTTTATCTAAGGAAAAAAACCCTTTATTGATTAACTTAGCAGATATTTTCTTACGGTGTCTAACATACGGCTTGATTTTAAAAAGTAACTGCTATTTGGGAAAATATTTCTCACAGTGAGACTGTCAGGCCCAATGCGAGTGCTCGGTTATTGGCTGCCGGCGCATAAATCGGCGCTCACATAGCACTCCGACAGTTCAGGCTCCAGCTCTTTGTGGCACCCTGTGGTTCCCTGTATTTGGGCCGTTTGGCTTCCTTCATTAATTATGATGGGTAATATGAGCGATCACAGAGAACGAGCATGTGTGTGTAGGTGCGCTTTGCCTTTTTTTTTTTCCTCTGTTATTTTTAGTTTGGCATTTCATCCCTATCTCAAGCAGAAACTGCTGTGCTGTGCAGGGAAGGAGCTAGAAGGCATCAAGCCCTTACAGAAGCTACTGAATCTACTCTTCAAACGCAGGCTTACTGCTGACAGGCCTTAGTAAACGCACAAGAAAAGAAGTATCAAGTGCAGAACAGCAACCACAATAAAATATGCTAGTTCTTGAAAATCTGAGGAAAACAGAGGGGTCGCCCCGACAAAGACCGCCATCCATCGTTGCCTTGGTAGGCTGCTGTGCTACAGACTCGCTTCGCTTACCTCCGAACGATTTATTTTTTCACTTGCACTTCTATATGTTCTGGAAAACCTGTTATAGTTACTAGTGCCATTGTTACTAGTGACAGGGCACACGGCCGTACACATACTTAGTATGGTTGCTTAAATATAGGCAGTATTTTTCAGCTTGTCTTGCAATTTCAGTCCGAGGCCTGTAACGGAGGTGGAATGAGGAGGCCCTTCCCCGACCCCACCTCCCTGTGCAGTTCTTCCAGCTGAAGGGCGGAAACTGGGAGGTTTTGTTCTTTCTTCCTGGTACAATATGCACAATGTGTGAGCTGCGTAGGTGCTAGGAGAGGGCTTCTGGAGAAGTGCATGTGCTGCACTGTTCGCTGGACAAGCTGCCAGTGGGGAACTCCTGATGGCAGTTAAAAACCGTCCAGTGATGAGCTCGGTGTTACTGAGCACCTGGGGCATAAGGTCTCTCAGCCAACGCCTGCAGTTTAGAGAAAGGCAGCAGATTTGGGGTGCTTGTTTTTATGCAAACACAACCCCACGCGATTGAAGTTCATATTTGTTTTTACTTGGCAGAGGTTGCCAAGCTCAGATAATCGGGTTTTTATGTGTGTCCCCAGCTCTACAGGCGCTCCTGCCGCCCCTCCTGAGACAGCGAATGTGCGTGTAATGGCAGCTTGGCGAGCGCCAGGAGCTTCGGTGAGATAATACTAAGGAGGCACTTCGGATCAGCAGTGCTCCATGGTAGCCAAGGGAAGCTTGACAGTTCACACGACTCGGAATCTGACCATGTACACATAAGCACATATATGCGTGTGTATAAATAGATAGATGTATGTGTGTGCTGTAATAACTAGTGTGCACCTCTTGGTTACTCAGGTGCAACGTTCAACCGGGATTTAAGTGTGGCAAGGAACTTTATTACTTGTACTATCGTATTGCCACAAGAACGAGCGATATCTATTGCAGTTCAATGAGCACAAGTTACGTTTAAGGAAAACAAAATAGAGCTTTTCCTTCTCTTCTCACCTTCTTGCTGCTCTAAACCACAACAGAATTCTTTCTTACAACATCATTTAATTAATTTTAAAGTAGTAATATTTAAAGTCTGAACGCAGTGATTTTCTGCAGTAATGTTTTTCCTGCACGCATATATTCGGTTAATTAAATGGTGATTAGTAAATGGATCATTTTAAATTGCAACTAAAGAACTAAGTTCTGAACATAGCGAACCACTGTACAAATAGTTAAATTTACATTTTACATAACATACTGTTATGTAAACATCTGATTGCATTACACACAGAGATACACAGAGAAGACTGTTTTACTAAACATTACGGAAAATGGTGTTCTAATTTAATTTATAAATACCAGTATAGTGTTCCCTCTTGTCCAATTAAACTATTACTTTAATTTTTAGGCTGCCCATGAGTAGTTAATCACAGCTTCTCTGTGGGTCTTCATTAACAGAGGCTGCCGTGTACGAGCAGCAGCCATACAAAGTGATATTTCTGTCACTTGTATTATTCCCATATCAGCCTTTCTAAAATTCTGGGACCCAACCTCCTAGTACCAATTTTATTTTGTTTCTAACGGCTATTTATTTGCTTAACTGTACTCGGATAAAGAAAAATAAGAACGAATCAGACCCCTTGCATATTGTAGTGAAGAGCTAATATATAACATTATTCCGACACAAAGAAACCTACTGCCAGGTATTTTATTTCTTAATAAGGCAATACATTTTTTTGGATCAGTAAACACAGGAAAAAAGTCTAGACAAATCAAATGACACTGCTCTACTATTTTTAGCATTTCACGCCTAAGATGAAGGCATTTGTTCTTAAATATTTAAGGATGCTATTTAAAAATCTTTCCTTTCATAGTAAGACCACACGGTGCTCACCAACGTGCAGTTTTATGATGCCCAGAGAGACGCATGCATTAAGTGATGATAGGAAGATTAGCAGCTTAAAAAGAGATTTACAGAGAGGCAACAAACTAAAGCTTTTGCTGGCACTTAAATACTACTTCAGCATTAAGATGGCTTGCAACACATCACCGCTACTTACTAGAGTATCTGCAGTGGTTATTCTGGTGGTGTTTAGTCCTACCAGAGATGGGAGAATTTGGGACATCCAGTTAGAGATCATTGCCATGGTACTAAGAACAGCACCAAGCTTCAGCAGTGGAGGACTCATTGCTGTGGAGCTAATGAGTTTTCATAGTGACTGATTATCATCCCAGTGCAGGCTGGCAGCGAGAGGCGTGACTGCAGCACACAACATCCACAGCACGAAAGGAGATGAAGCTACCCAGATTTAATCATCCATTAAAAACACGCACATCCTCATTTGCCCTCTGTCTTCCTGCTCTTGCTAACACATATTTATGACTCTCTTATGCTGACCACTAAACAAGCAGTCCTTTCTATTCTAATAATCATTGCAGTTTCCAGTGGGAGATGGCATGGGTGAATTACCTCTTTATAGGTGCTAGAGAGTCAGTCAGTGCTTAATTAGTTCAGCCCTTGCAGAGTGCTGTGTGTTCCTGTCTGATGTGCAAAAGCCCAGCGGCAAACCCAAGCGCAAATAACCCCCCACTCCCCATCTCTGCTTCGGCAGAAATCTGCTCGGCTCTGCTTCCAAATTCGATGCCGTCCAAGTGTACGGGGAAGGGGGACAACGGTCCGCCTGCCCATGAAAACACAACCTCGGAAACCTTTCTGAACCTTCCTTGATTTGTTGATCTCAAGTAAATTACGGACATCGGTGACTTCATAATTTGCATAGCTTGTTAGGAAGATGTTTGTTGTTCGTAAAAGAACATTCAAGAACAGTAAAGATTCACGTTTCTCAGTGTTCTTGTTAGTTTACAGGGTTTTATACTGAGAGTTATTGCGTTATACCTAGGGCGGGCAGGCTCAGTAGGTCTTCAGTGCTGTTTGGATGGGAACAGCAGGCGAGTTGTGGGTTGCTCACGTACCATTTTGAGGCTGCTTTTGGCTCTAATCTGCTGTTAAATCCGCTGTTCTCCAGTGCTGTAGAGTGATCTCCAGGTTCGGTAGCAACTGACCTTTTTAATAAATTTAGCAAGTGTGTGTGGGGGGGGAAAACCTCAGAAAAAAAGAGTGTAGGAATCATTTGTGCCATTGGGGTAGTTTTACTTTTTTAGAATTATTTTAAAAAGAAGAAATGCTGAGCAAGGATTTCTATCAGCAATTATATTAGCGAGAACTTGCCTCAGAGTTTGCAGAGGGATAGACTACTGTACTTTTCCCAGAGGCGGTTATGAACTTTGCCTCTGAATTTGCTTCCAAAAGACTATACTTAAGGAATTTTGATTGTTTGTATGAAGGAAACCTGAGGTGAAACTAAAGGGATGCATTTTTATAGGAGTCTGTGGTCATGAATACATTCATGAAAGTTACTGAAACCCTGCAAACAGTTCTTCAGATTCCCAGAGCTCATGCACCAAAGTCAGGCTAGACTTTTCTCTTCCAGCCTTCATTTAGAATTATTTCAGTAAATCTCTGCAATTTAATGAAGACACATGGAAAATTAATTTTTTAAAAAGAAATTAAAAACCACACTGAGAGCTATTCTATAATCTGATAAGGAGTCTTCCAGCAATAGAATGCAGAGAGGAATTCTGTGCATCCAACTATTAAATGTTTTGTGGGAGTTACACAGTAAGATGAGCTGTGAAATGTTTCAAATACTCAAAAAACCTAATTCACTGAAGAGGTGCATTTGAAAACAGTGAAAAATATGAGTTGTTTGCTTATGTACAGATTCTGCACAGAAAAAATAAGCTTTTTGCTGGTTTCTCTGTATATATAGACGTTGCAGTAAAATGCAATGCAAAAACCTAAATATGAAAACGATAATCGATTAAATGCTAAACATGTTGTAATTTTATTTACCTGTAGCATGTTGAATGCGCACACTTGTTTGCGTGCGTTTTGGTTTATCTCCCAAACTTTGCCTAATTGATATCAAAACTCCTGGGACAAAATAACACACAAGGGCCGTTTTCTCCAGAGAACTCGGATCACTTCAAAATATGAACTGATAGTTGGGGACGCTGACATCTGAATAAGAAAACATGATTTTTTTTTTTTCTCGGTTCCAAAAAAAGTATCCCAGTAAAAAAATGTTGCACTGGCTCAGTCTCCTTGATCCATTTAGCTCCTTTCTCTAGCAGTGGCCAGCAGTGGATGCTTAAGAGTGTAAGAAGAGAACAAGCATATAGTCGTACTTTTCTTGGTGTAACCTTCCTGCAAACTGGTACTTACTGGGACAGAGGTTGTAACTTTGTGTTCGTGATACTTTCCTCCATGAATTTCTCAAGTAACTTTTAAACTCATCTGTACTTTTAGGAGGCACAACATCCACTGGCATGGTGTTCCAGTTTAATTATATCTTGTGCGAAAAATGTACTTACTAGAAGTCATGATTAGATTGCAAATCTGAGAAGTGCTGTATTCGATCCAAATCTGAAATTTTCCATTGAAGAACCTTTTTTTGAAAATCATAACCTCCTTCTACTTCCACCAACCAGAATTGCTTTCAGCTACTTAATAGGAAAACACCTTCATCAATGCATTTGGATACCGCAAATATGGTAATCAAGCCCGTGAAAAGCTCAGTTTTGTTGAATCTGAGGACACTGTTGATACCCTTTGAGAGCCAGTGGTGACTCTACTTTCTGTAGTTCTCTCGACTCCAAAGGAGTCAGTAGCAGCATTAGGCTTCATAAATCAACTTGGGTGGTGGTGTCTGTGCTTACCCTCGGGGGGTGCGCTGGGGCCTTGGCCTCCTGCTTGTCTGGAGTAAGCAACTGCTGCAATACACTGGCTCCAGCCCGGCATCTGGGCATCCTTCCTGTGAAAACCAGAGTGCCAAGATGCTGGTACGTGCCGCATTTCGGGTCGGTATGGGCTTGTGGTGATACAGGGACGTGCTGCTGGATCCAGAGCTTCAGAAGCACTCCTGCATTTCACAGTTCCGTAACGGCAGCTGTTTTACTCAGCATATCTTCTGTATTTCAGACGATAAATTTCATAATGGCTTGGATTGTGTGGTGGTGGCCACTGCATATGTTTCTCTGAAGACCCTGTGGCAAGACACCCTTGATAAGGTGTCTTGAGACTGAGAGGGCAGTGAGGCGTTACCTCAGCGTGATGAAGGGCATAGCGAGTGGAGGCGTTTGAGTCTTTGAGACAGAGTTTGTGTTTCTGTGGAGAAAGGCTCAAAGTTGTCCGCTGACCAGAGATGCATATTGAACCGTCCAGGATGGCATCAAGAGTCAGGCATCTTGCTGAGCTGTCGCACTTCGTTGGCAAATTATCAATTTCCCATTGATTACTTCCAATATGGATTAGGTAACATTTAGCAGTGTTGCATAATTTTCTAGTTTTATTAGGTTCTTTGAAGTACCTCAGCATCCTCTCTAGACCTAACACAAAAAAGATTGTAATTCACCAGTTTTATCACCTTTTTTGTTCCTGTCTTCTTTCAGAAGTTTAATAAGCACATTAATTCCCCAATTCCAACACATTTCCTTGAAGTCATGATAGATTTTATTTTTAACACATTGACCTACAGCTGTTAATATTTTTGGTTTTTCTTCTCTTAAACATTTTCTGTTCCACAAAAGAACATAATATGTCCCCTCCTGACTGTTTTAACCTTGGACAAAGTACATTCACGAGACAATAAAAGGCTTTCCTGAAGTCTAGATGGATAATTACTGCTGATTATCCTTAAAGCAGTGTATTGTCAACTCCTACAAAGAATGCTGTTTGATTGGTTTTTGTGATTATTCCGAACAGATGACCTACTGCTTGGTTCTTGTGATAGTCTTCATCAACGTAGTCTAGAACTTTATTTTCTTCCAGCTAGTTTACCTGCTAAAGAGAAAACCTGCTAATGGTATTGCTGCTGGATACATCTTTAAAGAGCGTAGCAGGAGATAATCCTCTAGTGCTCTTGGCTGGTTATACAATCCAAAGTCACCATGTGGTTGGTATCTGGATTCCCCGTGGTGCTGAAGTTAGATCCCCTATAACTGCACAAGGGCTTTAAAGCACATTTGCAGAGCGCTGCAGGGGTGACGGCAGGTCGTAGAGGTGGGTGTGGGTCTGCTAATGCAGCCCTAGCCCAGGGGCTGCCAGCAGTGTAGCTGACGCTGGAGAGCTGCAAAACCGTTCTTCTAGGACTGTAAGTACATGGCAGCCACGTCCTATGTTGCTGCAAATGTAACGTTAAACTTGGGTTTGTTTACCTAGGCTGCACCTTTCCCTTAGACAGGGACATTACTTGTTCAGTGCAATAGTCAATATTCGCTGTATCTAATAGTCCTCATTTCATCCACCCTTTTGTCAAATGGTTGCTTCAGAGTAGTATTGTGAGAGAAGAGGTATGTGGGAGCAGAGACATAGCCGCTGGAAAGGTTTCTTTCCTGAACAGTGGAAATACTCAGTGGAACTACGTTTTGTTTGTGTTCTTATCAGAACTGTAGAAATGTCCGAAAAACCTCTCTGGAGGAACTAAAACTTTAAAACAATTTTAGCTGTACTTTGACATCAATATTTGGGTAAATTAAAAAATGGCAAGCAAATAGTAGAAAATTTTTGGAGAAACCCATCTGAAATCACATATACAGAGCCCTTACCAGAAACTGCAGACTAACTGAAGAGTTATTCTCATCCTGTTAGGAATTAGAAGCAAAGCCTTATGATCTGTGTTTCATTTCAGCTCTGTCTTTTGCTTTTGTTTTTTTTAAAAAGGTGCAATTTCACATTTCTAGTCCGTGATAAACTGCTATGAAGTAGTTTTCTGAACAAGAGCTGGAAAGCAACAGCAGTTCTAGAATTTGGATATTATTACCCTGGAATTTCTACTGGTACAATAACCTCCTCTTTTCATAGCTAACTTCTCCTACAGTCAGTGAAAGCTGAAGTATTTATACAGAATGACTATAGATACCATATTTTGATCTTGCATAAAAGTATGTGAATCTGTAGCAGTTTCAGTGTTGTTAGCAGAGTTACTGCACACCAGTTCTGTAATAGTCAGTTATTATATTATAAATTATTAGGGGTTTTAAAGGTATTATTAAGGTATTCTATGAATGCCCTCATTTATTGTTATTATATAAGAAGTTGGAGGCTCTTCTAGTCCCTGGCTTTTACCTTCACTCTGAGATCCTGTTACATTTTGATATGGGTTAAATAAAGGCCAATGTAAGTGAGAATACAGCCTACCATTACGTTATCACAACTGAGGCATGACAACCCCTGTACTATAAACAGTAATTAACATCAGTATTAGGAATATTGACAAAGCAAATGTCCTGAGAGTCAGCAATATGTGAACACATATAAATGCATGAAAAATGTCTAATAGTCTCCTGGCTGGAGGAAAAGAATCAGTGATTCTAAGAGAGAGGAAATGGTGACGTTCAGCAGCAGTCACTTAACCCTGATGTCCGCTTATTTAATTTCTATTAAAAAAAGTTACCTCTTTCCCAAATATTTCTTAAAATTCAAAATCATGTTCGTGGGTAAATGCTATACAGGCTTTGCCTAAAACCTTGCATTTCATGCGAGATAGAGATCAAAGGGATTGCGTGCTCATGGCTCAGATGCCCTAAATAGCTTCCTTTGAAGCAAAGTAAGTTTGAAGAAGTAAGTTTGTACTTTGACAGGTTAGGTTTAGAAAAGTAAGCTCATGCATAGAAGTCAAAGCTTCCCTTTTTAAAGCGCTGTTCTTCTACAGTGTATTGAGTTCTCTTTCTTCATGTGAGATATTCTAGTGGTGACTCAGTAGTACACTGATTTAAAAAATGTGTGTCAGCACATTAGTCATGTTCCTGAGCATTGTTATTTTGTCACATAAGGTTAATGCAGGTATAAAGCAAAGACCTCAGAATGTGAATAGCAATTAAAATTCATAGAGCTCAGGTGGACTGACCAGGGACATCTTTGCCCTTTCAGTTCAATTCCAATTCTCTGAATTTAGAAACACTGAGAAGACATTGGCTTCTTCATCTAACTCTATGTTTTTGTTCAGCAAAACCCTCTGACTTTGCAGTGCTACTTGTGAGTAGTAACATCCAGGTTCCTTGTAAGAGCAGACTGAGAGGTACGTGCCCCTTCCAGGGAACAGCCTTTCACCAGCTCCTCTGTGCGTATCAGTGACAACCTTCAGCCAGGCATCCCCGCCGACAGCAGTACTGAGCAAGGGATTTTTAAAGTCTGCTGTCCAGAACGTGCTTCTATAGCGATGCTGTTGAGGTGACGTGCTTTCTGAAGTGGTCTTGCCTATCTGCTTGTTCATTTTTCAGGCTTCAGGGAGCTTCCCTTGAGTGAAGGAAGACATTGTTCTTAGAGAGCGTTTTCATGTTTTTTTCCCACCTACACTCTTGTGTTCTGCTGTTAGCAATTCCCAAGCGTACGGAGTAACAAAGTGGTGTGCCTACAGCGGGCTTAGTTCATGATGAGAATTGCCTGAAACTAGAAGCAGGCTGGGCAGCGTGCTTTAGGAAGGCTGGCAGTTCACTGAGACAGCTGGGGAAGAAAATGGGCAGGGAGGGACAAAAACTTCTTCAGTTGATTTCCTGACATTTTAATTTTCAATAACATTTATATTACTCAGTAAAACCTTATAAGCTTTTCCCTCAAATGTGGGATATGATGATGGATCTAATGGGAGAAAAAGAGTTTAGTGGAATCGCCCTTTTCTATTCTGTCCTCTTTATCCCTCTGGGTGATCAAGGTTATTCATGCTTACTGAAAAAGCTTCTTTTCTAAAATATAAAAAGATATCTATTTAGTAGAGAATGACTAAAGATTGTGCAGAGAGTCCTTTTCCTCTCACAGGGAGGCTGGGAATCTGCATGCTTTTGGAGGACCCTCCTCTTGCTATGAGCGTCCACAGTACGGCAGGGTGCAATGCTGGGTGGTCCTGGGGCTGGAATTGGTTGGGCATCGCACAGTAATGCAGTTTTAATGTTCTTTTGAAAACTGTAGGGTTTGGATATAAGGCTTTATGCATAATTCCTCCTGGAGTAATCCTTGTGCTTATGGTTTCTAAGCATGTGTAATTTCATCTTTTTTTCCACCCTCAAAATCCATATTATTCTGTTGAGGGTGGGTGAGGCAGGTGAGCTGGCTTTCATTGAGGATAAATTTAAAAAGAAACTTGGTTCTTCTAAGACGTCTAGAAGCTGAAATTCACCATGAAGTTAGATCATATATAATCCTGGAGTAGAGCCTTGAAAATCTGTGAATCCTGTTGTAATTTAATAAAATAAGTGGTTTCAGCTGCCTCTGCCTGCAGGTAGACGTCAGAAAACAGAGACATAAGATACTTAGAACAGAAGTCCATTTAGACTCCGTAAAAGTGGCCAGTATAACTGAACCTTCCTCTGGTTAACGCATGCTTACAGCTTTTGGCAGTCAGAGCTTACAGACCCCAAACCGGAGGTTGCCTGTGGACTGCCACATTTAATAGCCACGGGTAGATTTGTTCGGTCCCTTTTTAAAATCTCCTTGAATCTTTGTGAGTGAGAAAAAGACAGAAACGAAGAAAGTAGCAAAGGTTTGTAAAATAAAATTCCCTGTAAAAGGGGAATTTTGGCTTTGGGAAAAGACTGATGGGCTATGTCTGTACTGAGGAGTGCAGCAGGCTTGGGGCACGGGGTTGGACGCTGGCCCGTAGCAAACGAGGCTGTTTGTTGTTAGCACACTCCCTGATTAATTACCTTTTCCTGTTATGCCTGGGCATGATTCAGAGTTGGATGGTTTGGGCACGGATGGAGCATTTCAGGAGGGGAAGAGAGTAGTTTTGGTGTGTGGAAAGGAGCCATGCCTCGGGGTCTGGAGAGCAGTTCATCCCCTTTTTATTTAGTAGGATGGCTGCATTCACATTTGGCTAAGTGCTGCCTTCGGAACTGAGAGCAACGGAACCGTCGACTGTTGTTTGATTTCTGCTGTGTTCCGACAAACGTGTCTTCGTACGTTCTTTGTAAATTAACAGCTTTGCGTTGCAGAAACACTTTGCTTTATCCTCCTTTTATTTCCTGATGCAGACAGCTGTCAAGACTATAAACTGACTAATGTAAAAGCAAAAACGGGCGGGTTTATCCTGTTGACTTGCCCCTCATCCCACCATGTGTCATAAATTCTTCTGTCAGGTCATATCGATTCCTTCTGTTAACATATCCCTGTCATATCCTCTATAAGGATGAGGTACGGAAAATTCCTCAGAAGTCTAAACTAGCGCTCGTTTCCAGTAGTCTGGCATCCCAAAGGCTGCAGTACATTTAGATACTAGCCAAAAAGAGGTTTAGCCAGCATGGTACTGATAATGGCACTTGCAGGTTGTAGTATCTTCCTTTTAGGATTTTCTAACAACAGTGGCATTAACAACATTTCCCTTCTGAGATATTAAGATCTCTTTCAGTAGGCAGAAAGACCAAAAAAGAAAATTATGTGGCTGTTCAGAACGCACTGCATGTGTTTCCTGCAAAATCCTCAAAAAATGAGATTTTGTGAGCGTGTCTCATTGCACGCGAATCCATTTTTAATGTATAGTGTTTCTCAACACCATTCTGGAAGGGCTAGTTTAAGCAGGGATGAAAGCATACAAGGAGTATAAGTGAGTATTGAGAAAATTCCACAGGTAAACCTCCTGCAAGATCGAGGTGTTACCCTGAACGCTACGGCCAAATTCCAGGAGAGTTTGCTGCGTTCTGTCCAGCAAAATGCCTCCTGCAGGTTCGGCTGGATACTGTAATCTGTTCCCAGTGCTGTACAGTGCTTTGAAGGCAACAAAACGGTGCTGCGTTTCACCTCAGAGATGGCTGCATTTCACCGGTGGGTAAAATAGTCCATGAATAGGCCACAGAGCATGCTCTGAGATCAACGATGCTGTAAAATAATTTTATGTTTAAATAAGAGTATGGAAAGCAAATGCTTGTTATTTTTACAGCTATAGCAATCCTGAAAGTTTCTGATTTCAATAATGCTGAGAAGAACTAAAGATATTTATCTGGAAATGTATAAAAATTGTATGATTGCAGAAAAGTAATACCAGGTATCTCACAGACCTCATTGAAATTATGATGTATTATTTTTCTAGCTGCCTTTTTTATTTTCTATTTATATTTTGTAGAACAGAAATAGAAGTTTTAAAACATATTTCACTTTAAAGGATTCAATTGCTCATTTTTATGAAGCTTGCCCTTTACTCCGTTTTTGGTTTTTCTTTTTCTTTTTTCTTTTTTTTTTTTTTTTTTTTTTTTGTTTTGTTTTGTTTTTCCCTGACTGAGATTATCAAAACTGGAGTGTAACGCTCTGGGTGGCTGAGCTAGGTCCATCCTTGTGAGGGATGGGTGCTGCCCTCCGCAGGGCTGCTGAGGGCTGGAATGCTAGTAGGAACCAAAGCTTTTCATGGATGAGGAATTTGGGTGTCACGTTTGAAGGTCCAAGGTTCTGTTCCCAGCCCCTAGTGAGCAAAAAGAGAAACTTATTAAATTGGTGCTGTTGTCTGAAGATGTTGCTGTGAGAAATGCACCTCTGTAACGCACAGCAGCGAACAAAACCAAATGTAAATATGAAAAAACACAGATGCGTCCCAGATGTTGTGAAGGTCAGCGCTCTTACTTGTCATGCGGTAACGCTGGCTTGTACAAATAAATAAACCACTAAATAAAATGTGGTTTGTTCTTGGCCACCATTTTCCTGCAATGACAAAATGCCAATTTTGTAAGTTTTGATATGGATGATTGAGATTTCTGCATATACGTTGAGAAGCAAGATTGTAAAAGCTAGTTTGAGCATGAAAAGTTGACAATAACTTTGTAAAACTAGTAGGAGAAAGGAAAAGAAAGCTGCAGGGAGGAAGAGAGGAGAAAAACCGGAGCTGTAAGCACTGAGATGCACGTAGTGGTGAGGTACTAGGGATGGCTGCCTCTTTGCTCCTGTAACAAAAGACAGACACCCAAGGACAGACAATCCGAAGCACCTCTTTATAAATTGACTATTTATGCACGGGACAGTGGCAGTCACGCTAGCGTGCCCGTCCTCAGCGTGGTCATTCCATCACCTCGGGAGAACTGCTTGTTGTGTGGGGGTTGATATCCTTGAGAACTAACAAAATCCTGAATGGGTTAATATTCTTAGTATTGGAAGTTGCCTCTTTTGGGGACCAATGAAGCTACTGTGGTTCAGAAGGCTTATGATTTTCCAGGATCGCGGGTTCGGCAAGTGTGTCGGACAACCACAGATATCCACATTGTTTTGGAAGAATTCATTTGTATTCTGACTTTCCTTCCTCCGTTTCTACCAGCAGTTCGGCTTAGGCATGACTGATATACCTCTTTGCAGAGTTTTAGTATTAGCACAATGTTCAGAAAAATCCATATATGCAGTAGTTAGCAACTCAGGAGAGGGCATGGTTTTTGCTTAGAAAGGAGTGGTGTACATTAAAAGTTATCATAAAACTAGGCGCAGAACATGGTGAGCCAAGGTAAACACTGGGATAAATGTAGAATATTTCTTGAATCTCGTGGAAGATAAAAACTGGAGAGTCAGTCTAAACAAGTCTGTTCATAATGTAACTGTGGCTTGCATGGTGGTACTTAAAGGTTAATCATTTCGATGCTTGTGATTCTTCACCCTGTAATCTGTTGTGCTTTACTCCATTTTTCACATGTCTCTCAAACAGGCACTGAATCCCATTCTCTGAGTTAGAAAGCTCTGGTCTCGGACTAATAATGAGTGATCCTTCCGTTATTGCAGAGCACGACTGCAGCAGTCGAGGAGACAGTGGAAAATGGTTGGGCTCTGTGTTGCTTTGCAGTCAGGCAGTGGAATGTTTGATACTACAGGCTATGGCAGTGCAAGAGAACAAAGCTTTTACAGCGCAGTAAGCAGTTCTGACATCAGACTGATCGATGACTTATCCCACACAAAAGGCTCACATTTCAGCTTCCGAATGCAAAGTATTCTAAAAAAATAACGGTACATCATGTCACGTTACACTCATTCTTTCACAGTCGTGTTTTATGACCAAAGGAAACAAGGTCATTCCCACTTTATGAGATGACTGGAGTTTTGCGGTTTTGCGGGGTTCTGTGAGCTGCCAACAGAGGAGTGTAAGTGATGAAGACTCGGGTGATGCCACATCAGAAGCCTTCTGTTTACTGTCACTCTCCGTACAGTCTGTAGCTGATGTTTTTAAATGTCTTTTCAGCAGTTTAAGGCTATTTTTTATCATCCCCGGCACTAAATCCTTGTGTGCAGTCATAATCCTCTGTTTACAATATCAAAATTAAAAACTGTAGAGATGACTATTATCTCACAGGAGAAAAATATGAAGTGTGTGAGGAGCAGGCATCAGTGCAAAGCTTAGAAGCAAAGATTTCATTTCCAGAGAAGAAGGTTTCTGTCGGCAAGAAGTTCAATGCAGGCATTTTCTGTCTAGCTTGAATTAGGGGGAATTCACTAATTAAGAATCACAAAGTCAGTGAGTCTGTAAGGACTGCTTAGCAATGTGAATGTGAAGAATAAAAATCACAGGCAAAGCTGGTGAAGTTTTACATAAGCTTTTAGATCTAATTAATAAAAAGGGCCATGATTTTAGTTAATGAAGGCATTTACATAACTTTTGAGACTTGATATTAATTTTACTGGGAGATTTAACTAACTCATTAGCAAATGACAGAGAAATTTAATACAAGATTTCTGCTAAACCTTGTAATTCGTTTCTGCAGCTTGGCTAACAGTGATGCGGAAAGTGAAGGAACTATTTGCACAAGGGCAAGTAATAACTTTGGACACACGACTTGTGCTGGGAGCTCCTGAAAACTGTTTTCAGTCCAAAAAGATAATTTAAAAAACATGCACAAACTCATCACAAGGATCACAAAAGAAGGAAGAGGAAATTTCAGTCCAAAATACTGTAAAGGTCCTGAGGGTGAGACCCCCACCTAATATCCAACAGTACGCAGCATTTTGAAAGCAACATTGCTATATTCTTCAGGTCTGTTGGAACCTGAATGTCCGCAGAGGAAAAGTTTTAATTCATTTCTGTGATATCACCGTATCTTAAAACTGAAGTGACTAAACTACAGCCAATTACACAGTTCACCTGAGATGCTTATTTGGATTTCCTAAAAGCTTAAGTTCCAGACTATCTGATATGCACTTTTCTGTAATTTAAAAGGAAAAAGACCCCATCAGTCATATAATATAGTATAGAATGTAGTATTCAAGGTCCAGATGCATAAATATAGTCCCCTCGCACCCAAACTGCTCATATATCAGTCCTTCATACACTGTAAGTAACTGAGAACATTGATACTTTGGTTGTCAACAGAGAAAACCAGTTGAAATTGTGTCGTCGCTATTGCTGAGGCTAAACGTGAGCTTCTTTAGGGAAGTATTTTGCTGTACGATTTCTGTGAACCACCATTTAGTATCACGAGTCATAGTAATGCCTTTCATAAACAAACAAAGCACCACAATTTTGGTCTTCACAGTGAGCAGGAACACTTCAGTTTTCACCTGGAAAGCCAGTGTGCCTTTGTTAATAAAAACACCGGGGACGCGATGTGTTCTGTCTGCGACACATCGAGAGGGGTGAAACTGTCCTTTTCAGCACCTTGATAGCAAGAGAGAGGTAGGAAGTGCTGTAATTACATTTTCAAATGTAGCTTGGGAGGAGAAAATTATGAAGTATTTAATATTTCCAGCAAAATCCATGTGAAAAAAAATCTGGCTGCTTTTCTCTCCTCTCAGAATCTTAATCCAGCTTGAGAACACTGGAGATGGTGCCTCGGAGTGAGCTATCTTTTTCAAAGATCTGACCTATACCATATCTAGAATTTTATTTCCTAACTTTTATTCTGGGCCGACTATGGCATATCAGGGTTATACTTTTTGAATTGTATTTGAATCACTCACTACTTCCAAAATGTCCCATAGAGAAATGATTCAAGAAATTAATGAAACACATATTCTTTTCAGGTGCTCCTAAATACAAGGAGGTTGATGATTCCTGGTGGGCTTAAAATATTTAGTCTTTGAAATCTAATAAAATTATCATAATTGAAGCCTAATAAAATTACCTGCAAGCTGCAGGCAAGGTGCTCTTTCCGTGAAGGGGTGTGACTTGCCATTCTGCTGCTTAAGAGGTGTAAAGCAGAAATAATTACGACTCCACAGGTCTTTTCTGTATTTTACAGCCCTCTGTCCCGACCAAGCGAAAATTCCGTTCTGAGTTTTTGTCTTGCATTGGCGTGTTCCGAGCCAAGGTTCAGCTCTCCTGGCGTTGAACATATTACCAGTGACACAACGACTTTTTAAAAGCACCAAGAGGTTAAACCGTAAAAGTAAAAACTATTAATGTGAAACTGGAAAAAAATGGGTACACCGTAGCCAGTTTGCCAAAGCGCTGGTGGTGTTAAGGCAGTTAAATAACAATAAGAAAGCACTAAGGTCCATTATTATTGGCCTTGGAAATCAGTTTTAAATTTATAACTAGAATAAAATGATTTAAAATCTATATAAAAAGAGATGGTTTCACAGAAATAAGATGCTGAAGACAATACCACAGAGGTGGAAAGTGGGAAGGTGAAGAAATTGCATTTCACATATCCTACTTTTATTGACTTTTTGCTTTTGATGGACCCGCAAATTATTGTTTATTTGTTTCTTATGAATATAACAGTCAGTCTGTCACAAATAAGGAGAAAAGTGAGTCCAGATGGAACCCACCTCAGCCAGCACTTAGGGAAAATATTTGTCTTTTTGGGGGCAGATGGGATGCCATAGGGCTATTCGCAAGACCTGGGTGGTTTTTTTCTTTAATGGAACATATGATGCGGAAAAAAAAAAAAAGGTGAAAATACATTTTGTAGCTTGAGAACATGGTCGCTGTAGGGAGATGCTTGCTGCCTGTGTTATTATTTCTCATAAGCTGTCTTGCCGTGAAAGGGGAAGGAAAGGGTCAAAGGAGCAAGGAAAGCAGAAATATTGATGCATGACGGTGGCAGGGCGCAGTCAGTAATAACAAGAAAGCTTGTCTAATGGACAGACAGCAAGAGATCATTTTAAGGACGTTGGCTTTGTCAATGGATACAAACCCCAAGAAGCCAATAATTAGCTTGTTGCAGCTTCTCTCCTATTTTAGACTGTTTAGGAAACAGACTTCTCCACATGTAAAATCTGATGCAAGGGATGACCACTTGAGACTGAAGACTGTTAATAATACTTTTCTAAATTATCTCAATTGGGAGCTCTTTTTCTTTCACTACCACATGCACATTTTACAGATAATACAAGCCATTTCCTGAAGGGCACTTCAACAAAACGCAGCTTGAATTTATACCACATTTTCCTGGAAGAATTTAAGTGAAGTTTTAAAATAAAGTGCTAAATCTTAGCTCTGGAGTAACTTAATTAAATGACAGTCACTTTGCCAATGGTTTTTGCTCATTATAGTCAAATAATTAAAAGCAGTTTAAAGGCAAAGCGTGACTTGCATGATGTGCACAAGAGGTCTATCACAGTTCTTTCGGTTTGGATAGTTCCTTTGCTCACGTTGTTAAGCTCTGCTCTGCTCTGTGAGAGTTTTGATTCATTGTTCAGGGTACTAAGGATGCAGATGAGTTATTCCATGAGTTAAAGGGAAACTCTGAAGATAAAGTTAGTAACACGCACATTTTTTCATCTGTAGTATGATGAATTAAAAATATTCTGATGAATTTAAAATATTGAACTTATCATTAGAGAGTTTGTGAAATGACTGATACAAAAAGAAACATTTTGGAATGCTTCCTTTTAATGAATTGCTAATATGTTAGAGACAAGACCCTAGGTTGCAAATGGCTTTTTGATCCACAGAAAGCTTGTCAATCAAGTCACTTTACATAAATTCAGTGGTTTATTAGTAACATGAATGGATATTTTGGGCTGACCGACAAATTCTCATTTCAAAGGGCTTAGAGTAAATGCCAGCTTAGAATGCTTAATTCTTCTGAAAAATTGATAGATACTTGAAAACCAGCTCTACTCTAAAAGCAAAAGCAGCCTATGGGAATGGGCTAGAGTCTGGGAAGGCAGGCTACAAAACCACACTTAACTGGGAACATTCAAGCAATCTTGTTTTATCCTGAAATCTAACTGAATGTTTTGCTGCTGGCAGTCTTTCTTGTTTGTTTATTGGTAAGATCCACATCTGAGCTGTACAAAAGAAGCTGTTTGCAGTTCTTGTGTGGTTCTGATTCTTCAGAACTCATGGTTATGGTTACTTAAGTGATATAAATTGCCAGATTTTTCCCTTAGCAAACCGTTTTCTCTATCAGTTGGTTTAATAAATGATATGACTTCGTCCTAAAAATTTACGTGGCTTATGTACATACATGAATGTAGAACAGTCTCTTAATGTGTTAGGGCAGCGGGGCTGGGGCAGGGTCTGGAGCACAAGGGTGCTGGGGGGCGGCTGAGGGAGCTGGGGGGGCTCAGCCTGGAGAAGAGGAGGCTGAGGGGAGCCCTCATCGCTCTCTGCAGCTGCCTGAGAGGAGGCTGTGGGGAGGGGGGTCGGTCTCTTCTCCCCAGTCACTGGTGATGGGACGAGAGGAAACGGCCTCAAGCTGCGCCAGGGGAGGTTTAGGTTGGGTATGAGGGGAAATGCCTTCCCTGCCAGAGCGGTCAGGCCCTGGCACAGGCTGCCCGGAGCGGTGGGGGAGTCACCGTCCCTGGGGGTGCTCAAGCACCGTGCAGACGTGGCACTGGGGACATGGTTTAGGAGGCCTGGGGGTGTTGGGTAGGAGGTTGGACTTGATGGTCCTAGAGGTCTGTTCCAGCCTTAATGACTCTGTGATTCTGTGAACAAGCAATAGTTTTCTGTGCTACAGTTTGCTTTCTGGGTTTAGAACAATTGATTTCAGAATCAGATTCCCAGATCTAGATCTCTTTTCAGAAGAACTCTAATCTGGCTCCAGACTTTCCGTCTTTCCTTGCAGGGTCAAATACTTCCCTAGGAGTTGTAGCTTGAGTGTACCTGTATTAAGAAATGGAGGTATCAGACTGTAGACTTAGATTTGCTGAAGTCCAGCCCTTCCTAGCATGGACTTTCGTAGTAGTTCCCTGAGGGTGTGACTAATTGCCTACAAATAAATTTTGGACTGTGCAGTATGCTTAGAACAGATAGCAAAACACAGAGCAGTGTCCCCAGCAGTGTTCCTTGATGACTTTCATTCCTGCTATGAATTCCCAGATGTTTAGGAAATGTCGTGGCTATAAATCCCTCGAGGTGATCAGCAGCCCCAGAGACAAACAGAATGTATTGGATTTGCAATTATTTCTTTCAAAATGTAACAAGATACCATATAGAAATGAGCATTTGTGTGATGTTATGCTTTCTCAGTCGTTAACTTGAAACATGTAGGGAATTAACTGGAGGTAAAGGTAAGGCCCAGGCAAACTGCTTCAAGTGCTTTAAAATAACAACGGCCTGATCATGAGTACAGAAGAGAGAATGTCTGACTTCTGCAGCCTTGAGTGGAGTATTTCTCTCAA
>VZTV01048760.1:0-12862 GCA_013400875.1 Anhinga rufa
AATATTAAGAAGAAAATCTGACGATTGAACTAATAAATATACCTATACAAACTCCAATTTTTAGAAATGTAATAGCTCTACTTTGATGTAATGGCTTCCCAAAATCAACTAATGAAACTTTAGTAAAGTCACTGAAATTCTGAATAAGAGTGCCCACAGAGTGAATTAATGCAGTTTTAAATGCCTAGGATTTTTTTTTCTCAGTGTCTTCATTTAGATATTCCTGATTTTCTTGGAGGCACTGATAGTTACAAGCATTGTCTCCATATAAAATGTTTCGACTTTTATGAACGGATTTTTAAGTTACTCAGAGTATGTATGTATGGGTTTATTTTGTTTAACCATGTACATTTACAATTACCTGGAATTTAACATACTTATTGCATGCATTTTTTCTAAAGTTCCATGAATTCTCAAGACTTCATCCTGCACTTCACAGTTACCTGAGGGTAACTCATATTTTCTTGCTTTCTCAATATAAATGGGTAGATAAAGAAACTCCGGTTCTCCAGGGACCGATGAGGCAGGTCACCACACATATAATCTCTACATGTACATTCAGCACTGCCCATATTTAAGGTAGATCAAGCTTTGCAAATATACCGAAGTATCAAACAGAGAAGAGACTCATACCGTTACCCTCTATGTTACAGAGAGGAAAACAGAGCTCTTAAACAAGTGCTTGCCTGAAGACTTAGAAGGATTACTGGCCAAAATACAGCAACTCAGACCCTGAATTTTAACTTTATTTTTTAAATCAAGGATGGCTAGATAATTCTCTAAAATGAGTATTTATTTTCAACAGTGAGATGCACCCTGAATTTCAGAAAAACAGAAAATTATCTTGTTTCAGGTTTTTAATGAATGCAATGCACGATTTACATTGCTTAGAAGGATGGAATAATCCAAATAAGCCAGTCTGGAAGTCTTAGCGACTTCATTTTTTGCTAAACACTGTAAATATTGCACATGGGACCGCAAATTATACTGGCACAAGCAATGCAAGTTGTTATCAACACCAGTATTGCAAAGAATCAAGTGACCACAACAGTATACTTGAAACACAATTTTCCTCCTGCACTTCAACCACAAAAGCACTTCTCTGCTAGAATAACAAAAATCCCTCAGATTTAGACTAAGAGGGTAGCTGAAATATTTGTGCTAGGGCTTCCAAATGTGAAAGGGGCCATATCTGTGTTACGTTAAGTGTTGCCTTTTTTCCTCCCTCGTGATGCAAGGACACCCACCCACGCTCAGCTCAGGGCTGCATTTTGCCTGCTGCCTTTTGCCAATGGAAGGCTGATTTATGATTCGATCTCCTGACACCACAAAACCCTAATAAATAAGAGAGTATTACTGTAATGGAGACTGGGGTAAGTTTTCAGTTAGAGTATCACCCAAAGCATCAACAAAAAAATCCTATCTCTGGAAAAGATCCTGCATAGTGAATACCGGGTTTAGCCAGGAAGGCAAAAGTCTTCTTAAAACATGCTCAGCCAAGTAGTATTTACATTTTTTGAGGAGTCACCACAGTGAGAAAATGAACTTTGATTCGCAATGAAAGACATGGTTATCACTGACTTCGGAGATCCTATTCCCACTTATAAGGCAGAGCTAGATGACTCGTAGGAATTTTGGCAAATGCAGCTGATTTTTTTCTTCCTTCTGTCCTTGAATTTTCTTTTCCTTTAATTTTACCATTCATCTCTAAGATGATAGAGTCCTCATTCAGCCTCCACTGTTGTGTCTCTTCAAGCCTACATTTCCCATTTCTTTGACTATCTTTTGTTCTCCCCAACCCGGCAGTGTCAGACTTCTTTATTAAATAAATTCTATTAATAAAGCTGTCAAACTGCTTGAACATGAGTAATTCCTGTGTTAATAAAACCCAGTAAAAGCATGTCTTTGACTTCACCTTCATATTTTTAAATTCTGTTTTGCAACAACAAATAAAGCACTTTAAGATTTATTTTTCTAAATGATTATTACATTTCTGTGATGGATAAAGGCAATATGTATTTGCCAGAAACACCAGAAAATTAGACAAAGGCAAGACACATGGAATTAACTGAAGTGAAATTCTCCCTTGTGATGGATGGCTTGAAGTTTCACTAATCAGAGAATTTTGCTTAGAATCAAAATAATTTTTAATCTGTTAAGAATACATGCTACACAGAAAATAGATAAGGAAGGAAAAACCAACAGTGAAAATATTAGCTAATATAAATAAAAATGGATTAAAAATCCAAGTGCAAAGATTTTTTTTCCTTTTTTCTGCTCAATGTTATTCATGCCCCTAAGCAACTCACTTCATCTTTTTTCTCACACACTTTGTCTATAAAATGGGAACGAACCAACATAATTTATCCCAATGGTATAATATGTGAGTTGGAATAAGACAAAAAAATAACAAAATCCAAACATCTCATAATTATTTAAATAGGATTTGGTACATCAGTATGACATACAGAATCTCAGTTTTTGTTCTCTTCAGGAAAAAAACCCTATGAATTACTTAAAATGCATACATTTTTCACTCTTAAACAGTCAACTAAGTCCTTGCCTTCTTCCATTTTATATCATTTTCAGCTACACAAAAGATGAAGTAGATGCATTTCAAGTTGTTTTCCTTAGACCTTAAATCTTGGGTAACTCTTCTCATTTACCACCTTTCACCGCAAATTAGCATGCACATCAAGACATGTTCATTATCATTTTGAGGCCTGTTAAAAAGATGAATAAAGAATTGCACCTTAAAGTGCCCTGGATTATCTACTGGTTAATAAAATCAGTTCTGAATAATTTTATAGTTCATAATAATCAGTTTGCTTTTCTTCCTTTCTAATCTAAAAGCTCTGAAAGTAAAATTTACACTCTAAGTAAATAAATGTTCATTGTTGGAAAGTACATTTGTTTTCTGAAGGTAAGAGTGATGTCTACATAAAATAAATAACAAACACAATGATATAAATAAAGCTATGATATGAATGCATTCTGCAAAAGGAAAAAATACAGTACTTTGGGCACAGTAGTTGAATAATTACTTTCAACATGTAACAATCTTAATTCAGAGAAAAATGTTGCCTGCATCTTATGGATTTATATAAAAGTTCCATTATTAATACATTTAAAATATTTGTATATTACCTAGGAGAATAATATATGACATTCTTCTGGAACAAATAAAACCAAGCTTAGCATATGATTGTCCTGCTGACATGAAATTTCACTTCACATTAGCGAAGTGACAGTTGCTTTATACACCACCCCAACGCAGGAGAACCATAAAATGAACAGAGCATTCAAGTACATGAAAAGTAGCGGCGGCCAAACAGTCACAAAATCATGGTAAACAAGCATTAATAATGTCATAATCAAAACAGTAAAGCTGCTTTTTTACAGTGAACTCAGATATACTATGTCTGTTAATTATTAAGGGTTGGGGAAAAGGAAAAAAGGGGGAAAAATAATAAAAGGGGGGAAAAAGGGAAACAAAAGAGGAAAAAAAAAGGCAGCATTCTAGCTGTAGGCCCCACAGCAGCATGGTACTCAAGCTCTGAAGTAGTCTCACTGAGCTCAGTCACAGACACGACAAATATGGATTGTGGGGGGAAAAAAAAAATCTTAGGTGAGGAAAGATGATACCAGGAGAGCAATTCAAAATCCATCGAAATCTATGCAAATGCTGCCTCTGAGTTCAGCATTGCCTGAGCTTCCCAAGAGCACCTAATAATGCACCACACACTAACTCTGCCCCAACAAACTCGGGTACCTCGGGATTTATTTTTTAGCCTCAGTACTACACTAATTTAGATCTGCACTGAAGTTCTCTAAAAAACATCTTTAAACATATTCTTCAGAAATTGCCTTTTTTTTTTTTTTTGGGNNNTGGGTGGGGGGGTGTGTGTAAAAAAAATTATATTTGTCCACCGACAGGTACAATCTTCCGATCCCAACAGCACTCTCAAAAATAATTTTTATGTTGCTTATCACTGTATGTGAATTCATACTGTATTTTTAAATGCATTTGGAAATTTAAACAGCAAATAAAAATCCGTAAACTCTGTAAAGGGCGTCAGGTGACCACAGAAATCCTTATCCTGCTAAAGAACTATGTGCTCCCAGATCATAGAGTCTTTTAAAAAGAGACTGAACCTGTGTGGTTGATGAAACACAGTGACAAAACAGATATAAAAATATATACAGCCTTTCAATTCTTGTGTACACATGTACATCATCATTGTTTTGTGATCTGTTGCTTTATTTACCCCATTTTTCCTTTTACAGTCTCCAATTTAATTTTTGATCCAAATTGCTTTTGAAAGTCTTACTATGATATGTTCTGGAAAAGAGACAAAAAAAAAATCTCCATATAATATAAAGATCATGGTCTTTTCACCTAGCAGCAGGATGTACCGAAACTTCATCTGGCTACAAAACCAAAACACTTGCCTTTAACTTGGTGTTCCCCCACTGGGCAACTTCAGCAGAGCAGCTCGTACGTTCAGAGAATTTCAATGCATCAACATTTTACCATGCCACTTACTAGCCTAGCGCTCTTAGCTATATCTATCCTACAAAATGAACATAAAATGACCTGGAAGGTGGAATCATCATACCTACTTCGTAATATTTTGATATTTTAATTCCTCGGTTTTCTATAATACTAATGCATTGATTGATAAAAACTGGAAAAAGACATAGTGCTAGCAAAACATTGGATTCCATTCAACAGTTCAGCATTCCACTAAATTCTTATTTAATGATCTAGTTAAAATATTTAATGATCACAGTTAATAAGGAAAGCTTTTTTTAACAAACTCTACTTATTTAGGTGGAACTGCTTTACAAGATGCCACAAACCACTCACCTGTCCCACAGCCTTCACCAGGGTACCCTGCCATTCACACCTGCAAAACAGGTCTCAGCACAACACCACGCGGGCTGCAGATTCACAGAATCCCAGAGCGGTGGGGGTTGGAAGGGACCTCTGGAGCTCCCCCCGTCCAGCCCCTGCGTGAGCAGCACCCCCAGAGCAGAGGCACAGGACCGCGTCCAGGCGGGGTGGGAATGGCTCCAGGGAAGGAGACTCCACAGCCTCTCTGGGCAGCCTGGGCCGCTGCTCGGGCACCCGCACAGCAAAGGGGTTTTGCCTCAGATTTCAGTGGAACTTCCCGTGTTCCAGCTTGTGCCCGTTGCCCCTTGTTTTTTGCCTACATAGTAGAATTGCTATCGCCAATATTGACTTTTTGTGGGGGACTTGAACCACCCTGATATTTGCTGGAAAAGCAACACAGCGAGGCATGCACAGTCCAGAAGGTTCCTGCAGAGCACTGAGGACAACTTTTTGATGCAAGTGGTGGAGAAGCCAACAAGACGAGATGTGCTGCTGGACCTTATACTAACGAACAAGGAAGGGCTGGTGGAGGATGTGAGAGTTGGGGGTAGCCTTGGCTGCAGTGACCATGAGATGGAAGAGTTCAGGATCCTGTGTGGTAGAGGCAGAGTAACAAGTCAGATTAGAGCCTTGGACTTCAGGAAGGCCAACTTTGGCCTCTTCAAAGACCTGCTTGGAGGAATCCCATGGGCTGTGGCTCTAGAAGGCAGGGGGGACCAAGAGAGCTGGGCAATATTCAAGGACCACTTCCTCCGAGCTCAAGATCGGTGTATTCCCAGGAGGAAGAAGTCAGGCAGAGGAGCCAGGAGATGTGCCTGGATGAGCAAAGAGCTTCTAGAGAAACTCAAATGGAAGAGGGAAGTTCACGGTATGTGGAAAAAGGGACTGGCCACTTGGGAGGAATACAGGAATGCTGTCAGGGTATGCAGAGATGTGACAAGGAAGGCCAAAGCCCACTTGGAACTAAATCTGGCGAGGGATGTCAAGGATAACAAGAAGGGCTTCTTTAAATACACCAGCAGTAAAAGGAAGACTGGGGATACAGTGGGGAGGCAGGGGCCCTGGTGGTGCAGGTTGCAGAGAAGGCAGAGTTAATGGTGTGCTGCTCATGCAGGGGCTGGACGGGGGGAGCTCCGGAGGGCCCTTCCAGCCCCCACCATTCTGTGATTTTATGAAAACCCAATCTTGTATCATCACCACCAGCTGATGTTCCCAAGCTGTATAGAGCAATGCCAACTGATACGATTTGGCACGTTTTCCTTTTATCTCCTTCCAGGTTATTTTGCAACGCCTTTCTTCCAGTTCTCTCCATGCTTAGGATGGTCATGTTATTGATAAGACTTTCCAGATAACAGCTTGTTCCAAAAATTCTGCTAATGCTTTATCTTCTTGCTGCTTCTGTCCAGAGTTAGCACCCTAAAGCCCATACTGATACCTTTCTTTTTTTATCCCTCTTTCAGCATTGCTCCTGACTAGCCTTATTAATTTTCTCTTAACTTGGTAACTCTCTTCTGTATCAATCCTCATACCTCAAAATTTACCTTGCCTTTTCAACAACGAATATACTGCCGCTTCATTTAGCTTCACTAGAAATTTTTTTTCTGGCATTTTAAAAGCCTTTGTTTACCAGTATCATTCTGCAGAGGTTATGAGTCCTTAGGAAAGGACAACCAACATGAGAAAATCATATAATTTGTTGGTAAATGCAGAGAAAAAAGAAAAAAAACACAAATGCATTCAAAATATTTTGCCAAGAATCTAAAGATTCTTGCAAAGAATTCCTTGAGAGAAAAAAGAACTAGAAAAATTGACAGACACACTCTACCACCTGCATATCCAAAAATATCTACAGATTTCAGCAGAAATATAAAACTTCAAGCATAACAGTCTCCTTGACAGTAAGACAAGAAGCCACTTTCCACAAGTGCCCTCTCTCCCCTCATCTGCATTTCAGATTACGCTGTATGTTAATTTACAACCTCGAGTCATCAGAAATTTAAGATAGTCCATACAAAGACGTTTTTAACTGGAACAGGAAGAAGTTAAATGATAAGGATACACAGTTTGCCCTCGAACGCAACAGGGTCTACTTATTACTTCAGCTGCTCAAACTGCTAACAGATTTCCTTTGGGTTTTTTGCGGGGAGAGGTTTGTGGCTGCCAAAGATCATATGTAGAATTAAACCACAATACTCTCTTCTCAGAGCTGCTGACAACAGAAAA
This sequence comes from Anhinga rufa, assembly GCA_013400875.1. NCBI lineage: Eukaryota > Metazoa > Chordata > Aves > Suliformes > Anhingidae > Anhinga > Anhinga rufa. Next base: position 7,121 of record VZTV01048760.1, read on the forward strand.
TTATCGTTTAATAAAAAGGCTGTAGGTAGGTAAAGTTTGTGCAGAGCTTTAGCTAAACTTCACCCTCTGTCTTGAAAGCTGAAGTGATAAAGGCCTTTTAGATACATCATCTCTGTAGGGGAGAATTTCTCTTACATGAGCAAACAATAAATGTTCTTATTTTAAACATCTCATTAGATATGAATGAGATCAATGTAAACAACAATTCTGCATTTTTTCAGGCATATTGTATAAGCTCTAAGTAAATTATATTGCTGGACTTAATGTAGGCTTTAAACACATTAGGTACAATACTACTTATTTTGAAAAGCATACTTGATATTCACTGATGCTACCAATAACTATGAGTCCGTTTCCTTACTAAATAGTCATATGACCTCCAGAGACATAGATTTTAATTCCTATTCTGAAACAACAGTACCATAAACATGTCCAGGGCCTTAATTTATTCAATCGTTTTGTGGAAATTTACTGTGCATTTTCCTAACAGCATTTTTTGATATGCTACCATATCTTTTCTCTTGCAGAACACTATTTCAGTCACATGAAGAGGATCTAAAGTAAATCTCTATCAATTTGAGCCATTTGTTTAATGGTTGCACATTTCCGGTGTGAACGCAAGTATAGAAGTCCTTCCCAAGCCCGACAAATACACTAACTACTGTAATTTCTCTGTTATCTGGAAAATATTAAGAGCAACAGAGAAAAAGAGTACCAACTTCACCCTCTCCAACTATAGCTTAAACAATAAGGATACAAAAATAGTGATGCTGGGGTAATTAAAGTATTCTTAGAATAGCATTCAAAACCACTATACGTTAGGAAAAGCATAATTTTCAGGAAAACAAATTTGAATCTAAATTAAATTCCTGTTCTCCCAATCCACTACTACACAGCTGAGCAAATTGATACTTTAGATTCAATAACTGCATCAGTACTATTAAATAATATTTCTGTATTTTACAACACAATATTACAACTGTGAAAATATTCTCTTAATTTGGGGGTTCTTTAATCTGCCATATAATTCTATTTATTCTAAGTTGTTCCTGTGCACATACACCCATCTTGTTCTACAGGTGATCATCACGTTTCGGAATGCCAAGGTTTCTGTTTTAGAGATATCACATTTGTATGGTAAGAGGATAGGTTGCCACTCTTCTGAATTTATTTTTTCTTGGTATACATTTTCTTAAACTTGATACTAACATCCTCAGCAGTAAAAGAGGTAGTGGAGAAAAACTGGATAAATCCTATCCCATTATGTTTTTGCAAGCTGTAGAAATAATGAGAAAACACACAGATCAACAGAAAAGTCACTCAAAACAATACTTCAGAGGAATTTTATTAACAAGGACTGCTCTGCCTACTGTAGTGATGTCCACAAAAAAAAACCAACCCAAACAGAAAACCCCCTGTGTGGGACAGATATACTTGGATCAAAGTATAACATTGTTATGCTGCCAAAAAAATGAAGGAAGAAGATGAATTTAAGAGATGAATTTAAGATGGAGGAGTCTGTCATGCAATAACAGCTTAGAAGAGTTAGAAAAACGACATATAAACATAAAAAGCAAAGCTGACATACTTGATAACCACAAAGCCCGCTTATTCCAAATATACTCTCAATTACAGTCATTCTGGATTACACAAAATGAAAAAACAAGTTCAGGGAAGTGCAGTATTACAATGCTCGGCTCGGTTTCTATGCTGTCAACCTCTCAAAGCTTCCCTACATGTAATGGAGTCTCCTCAACCTCTCGCCTGGGCAAACACTTGTGGGAAGAGAAGGCAGTTTCACAGCTTCCAACCATGCAACACACAACCCACCCCTGCACTGATACTCGGGACAACGCAACAACACGGAAAACATGTCATAGCAGCTTCCTGTGGTATGAAGCTGAATGTCATCATGGGAGTTAGATGTTTTCTTGAAGGGTCAATTCTAAAAATCAAGCTAAGTCTTACCCGTGCAATACTGTCTCTCAAAGACAAATAGTTGTGGGTAGTGGACGTTTTGAAAAGACCTTAATATATTAACCCAGCACCTCATCTGTGTTGCTTTGTTGCATTTACCCCAGAATAGCCAATGCACAGTAACAAAAGCTTCATTACAGTTGTTAATAGTAAAAGCAAGCACAAAGGTTCATTTCACTTAAGAAACGGTAGAGAAATGGGCAAACACAGAAGAGAGATTGTTGCACTGAGTCAACAAGAGAGAATCACGTAACTGAGGCGCTGAAGACATCTAAAGCCACAATCTGTTGTGTACACAGTGATTTCGGAAAGCAAATAGCATTTCATTTTTCTGTGCTGTGTTCTGGTTGAATTGTCCACATTCCAACAATCCTAAATACAAGATCTTAGTCCTCTCTCAAGAGAAAACGTATATTTCCAAGATAACATATATTTCCAGGTCCCTCAAATTTAAAGTTCTTTCTTCTAATTAGGCTGCTGCTAGATCTGTAGCCAGTCCTATAAACCACTTTAACCTTATTTTAACTCTTCATTATGAAAATTATAACTGTTCATTAACTTTGGAAGACACAGCATTACAGCTATGATGCATCATTCCTCATATTATTAACAATCTACTTTATAAACTCAGTGCTTGAAGCAGATGTAGGTAATAATGTCGTATGACTTTTATTTTTGTGTTTGTAAGAATTCAGAAAAAAACTTAATAGGAGCACATGCACTTAGTTGCCTGTCCATACATAAATTTTTATTCACTGTCATGATTTTAAAATTAGTGCCAAAATATAACTGCACCAAATTTAGCAGACTCATTAGAAACTAAAACCCAAAACAAGAAACTATCTATTACTACGCTCCCCACCTCTCCAATTCTTAAGCAAGAATGATGTCCAGATTATCACTGTTTGTGTAGTAAACTTTTAGCATATTGTGAATAATTTTCATCAAGGTAGTAGTTTCCCGCAGAGATTAAGCACCATTTTAGCTTTGCTTCAATACTGTTCAAATTCCCATCTTAGGCATAGAAAAAAATCCAAGACACAATTGGATATTGCTATGAAATCGAATGGAATATTACTACTAAAAAAAAGGCTTTCTGGTCCTGTAACTATATAATTTGAAATATTAATGTTTATAATATTTACTATGTCAGCTTAAACTGCCATCTTTAAAACAGCATTCTACTAGTAATTCAAAAAAGCTAGAATACTGTGCTGGACCAGTTACCACAGAATGGGCCATTTGCTTGAGGGAATGACATTTATGCAACTTGTTCTACATGATGGTCATTTTTGTTTTTTTAAATATCAGACTTAACATTGTCTCTGGCTTAAGTAGCAAAACCTAAAATAGTGATATTTTTTACTCCAATATTTATACAAACTGGAGTGATTAGTGTATGAGAAGACAAAGTTGTACCGAACTGAATAGTCCTGCAACTGAGCGCTTACTATTACATATAACCAAAATTTAAACTTCTTTCTAGCCAGCAGTCAGCAAACAACTTTCTAATGTCTAGGTAAAAAATGATCAATTCCTATTCTACCTTTTTCACATCAATACTGGAAAAAAATACTACTGATGTTGGACATTTGATTAAATTCTCTTAACATTAGATATTTCTTCACATTTTACAACAGCTGGTACAACTGCCAAACTAAAAACACCTTAGCTGTAGCTCTCTGTGTAATCCCATCACATGTGAAACTTTCCATGAAGTTTAGGTCACGTATGACTACATTCAGAAGATATGCTAAGAGAAAAAAATACAGTGACAGCAAGTATGAAGACGCAGAACTTAAGAGTGGATAAATGAGCTGATAAGGAAAGAAGGAATAGGACAGTGACGGGCATGCAGCTAAAAGATGTTTACAACACTAGGAGTGGCAAGGTATACCTGGGCTGATAACTTGGAGGAATGAAGGATGCAAGGAGTAGAACAGGACGGATATTGGCAAGATCTTCCAAGCAAAATGTTTATTGAGCTGGAGAAACATCTTGCATGGTACTCAACAGAAGACCAAAGTTTGACTTTCAAAATTACACCAGGCAAACTACACTGAAGAGACATTTCAGCACTGATGATCAAACTGTTCTCCTCCTGTGATCTACTTCAAGCAAGTATCTTACTTTGAGAGTAATGACTGAAAATGTTTGACTGTCATAAGGAAGACAAAGCTAACTAGCATCATCAAACCTGATGGTAGTTACACAGAGCTCAGAGAAAAGAATTATAAGCAAGACAACAGGCTTTTAGTAGCATGTCAAGAACATTTTCAAGTGTCAAATTCAGTTTGTAACATCCGGTTTTTGACTCAAGTTTAGAAAATAGCCTAGTTTTTAACTACTGTGTTTTCCATAACATTTCTTTAGGTGGGTAATTCCTCTCTCCATTTTCTCAACTTGGTCAAATTCAGCTAAAATGAAATCTCTTGCTTCACTTTTCACTGCTTTAAGAGGAAACAGAGAACTCTCTTTTTGAGCTTTCATGTATAAGCTTTGCATCCATTTTAACAAGGTTCTATCACACACATACAAACATCTGAGACCCATTCTATGCCATGTATAAGAAATGGCATTCCTCAGAGAGGCTTTTCTCCAAACAGTTTTAAAAGATATATTTTGATTCAGAATTTAACCGGATGTAGGGATTGCCACCAGCGGAGGAGTAGGATTCACAAACAGCTATAACCCAAATATTCGGAGGAAGTGTAAGCAAGTAATTACAAATAAAACTGCTTACATGCATGCAACTTGTTTGGCAACAGCAGTATACCATAAGGAAAGCTGCTACAATTCATAACAGCATCTTGTAATAAAACAGCTTTATGCATCCCTCTCAAACTGTTTAGTGCTCAAATCTCATCAGATGGCTGAGTAAGCATTACACTTTGGGACAGTAAATCTCTGTTTCCAATATGGTCTACATTCACAGACATGTACTTTTGCATTCACTGTAAGACACTTCCAGCTAAGCGCTCATATAAAAAAATAGCTATATATAAAAATATCTGCATGCTATTTTGTCTCATCAGCTATCTAGACTGAAAAAATTTAGGAACCTTGCTCAACAGGAACTGACTGCTACCAGAAAAAGCTAATTTGAAGTTTGGATTTACAAACATGAAAGTAGCGTGAAAGGACTATCTTTATACATGTCACTGTCTCTTCAACACATCTATCCACATCACTGAGGCATATATGGCATTGCTATCGTACATTTTGCTTCCTTTTGAGAAAAACTAAAAGATAGAAAAGGGTTTAGAAATGAGCAACAAATCTGAATTCACGACAGACGATGACACTACACAGGCAGAGGCTTGAAGAGCTCTACCTCGATAGATAGGTAGAGCTCATAGAAAAGACGACTGGTTTAACTGCAGCATCTAATCGAATCCGTAGAGGAAAAGACACTGGGTATTATGGGTTTTCCATAACAGAAAAGGGCATCACCAGACCTAACGGCTAGCAACTGAAGTGAGTTTCCAAAATCCAAAGAGAAGCTGGAATCTACTTTTAATGTGGAGGTGGACTCCCCGCAGACACTGCCTGCCAGTGAAAAGATAGATTTTCTGCCTATTGATGTTTTGAAGACTCCACAATGTGCTTCGTTCAAGGACAGATTGCTGGGATCAACGCGGACATAATCTGATGAAAGTTAATGAGCAACTGGATAGGAGGCCAAACAAGACAACTGGTAAGACTTTTGACCTTAAACTCTGAATCCAGAGACAAATAATATAAAACAAAAAGAAGAAATAAAAA
>VZTV01048770.1:1142-27020 GCA_013400875.1 Anhinga rufa
AAAAAAGAAGTGGATTTTTTTTTCCATATTTACTTTTATCATTCCTTGTCCAGTTTCCACATGCAAAAATTTTTCTTTTTTTCTGAATAGTGATGAGAGCAGGTGATGGGTTTAATCACTGGCATCGGTTCCTGCCTGCTGGCACCGTAATTTATCTCAGCAGAGCGCAGCCCTCCCCTGCGATAAGCTGCCGTGCTACCAAGAGTTATGAATCTTCTCGCTAACAGTGAGGCTGACCCGTAACCAACAGTATCCATGCTTGGTACCAAGCAGGTTTTGAAGCACAGTTAAGCTGACACAGGAGTGATCACACAGCCTCTANAATGCTGCAAACACCCAAACACAGTCTGGAGCAGCATCTCCTCCTCACACGGCCAACACAACAGCTTTGTGATGCTGGTCACTGTGAGAGCGAGCCTTCTGCGTCAGGAACGGACCCTAGACAAATCTGTACATCGAGGTTTATTTAGAGGAGGTGGGTCAGCTCTCTCCTGGTTCAGATGCTACTCTGTCAGAGGAAATCCCACCCTCATTCACTGGTATTCATCCCTTTCTATAAAACAGCTCTTTTCTTTCAGCTTCAGTTCCACATCAAACTATAAACTGTAAGCATAAGGAAGCCAAGAACCTGCAGGCTGAAACGCAAGCCAAAGCAATACCTTCTCCGTAAGCATCTCAAATATGGCAGGGCTGTTACACAAAGCAAAAAGCTATTGCTTTAAACTGTCATATCCTTCAGCTGCTGTAAAAGTAGTCTTTTATCTGTCCTCTGGATCTATTTTTACCTGCCTATTCCCAAGTATCAACATTCAGCCAGCAGAGAGAAATCTTTGCTGCTGAAGGTCTGTGCAATGGAAATTCCCCTTAGGTCCTACGTATGCCATCCTCTCTGTCCACTGAATGACTGACATTAATTACTTCAATCACAGCATGGACACTAGCTCTAGTGAAAGGGAAAGGGATTAAAGCAGGAGCAAATGGAGGAAATTTTCTGTGGGAGGATGCAACACCTCCAGACTCAACGGCAGCTTCTGCTGGTACACTGTATGCTGCTAAAATCAATGCCCATGCTAGACCCATCTGGGTATTTGTGTGCATCCAGCCATCACAGTGTTTTAAGCCCAAGGAATGGATGTGTCATCCCATCCAAGTAGGAATATATTATCATCCTTGCCTTTAGAGAGAGAGATTAAGTAATCTCAGAGTCACGCAAGGAGCCTGTGGGGCAGAGGAAAACTGCATCCAGCTTCCCTATGTCTCTGGTCACTCCTGATCTATCAACGCATCCTTCCAAAACCAAACCATCAACTACTTACAGACAAAAAAAGGCTGATTTTACTTCATAATTTCCTGACTAAAGAAGAGATGGTAGGTGAGTGAATACTGAATATTCATTCCCAGTGTATTTTTCTTGTACCGCTCATAGACTGGCAGGAAGTCAAAGAGGCAGGCACCCTCCCACCTCTTTGTGTTCATACCTATCACATCTGATACATTTACATGTCAAATTTGAAACACAGAAGAAAATGTAACTCGCCTCACCTATTTCTCCCTGCCCTTTAAAGACAAAACTGTAGAAAAGAAGCTTGCTAAATGCTTCAGGTCGGTTGGTTATTTTTCTACATCTTCCAATTTGCAAATCAAAAGACTTGATCATAAAAAGATTAAGAGCAGTCTCTGAAAAATGGAACACTCAGTACACATGCAAATAATAAAAGCATCAGAAAAGAAAAATCACTTGTCAAATTTCCCTTAGACTTCTGGATGGTCTTTTTGAGAAACAAATGCTCATTGACTTGGATCTGGGAGGTGTTTTTAATATATGCAACCATCTAGCTCCTGAAGAGGAGGGTAAGCCAAGAGAAGCCAGACTACCACCATGGGAGGTTCAAAGCTCTTTAGCCATTTTCTTGTTTCTCTTTAAAATAGGTATATTTCTTCCTATTTAAAAAGCTATTAAAACAAAGAGAGAGCTAGTGTCAACCCATGCTCTGAATCTAAATATTTTAAAAGGCAAGTAATAACACTGAAAATATCTGGATACATATATTCCACCATGAGTCACAATATTTTAATATTTCAGTGTCTGACAAATCACTGAGTGCATCACTATCTACCCTGTGAGATAATTAAGTTTAAAAGTCATAACAAATGTAAAATAACACATAATGAAACAATCCAAAAGCTATGCATTCACATTTTCCTTGGAATATTTTCTGATTACCCTCTCACAAATTGTCAGCTACCCAGTGATAGTAAAATTGTTTGAATAATTTTAAGAGAAAAATCAAACACATTAACTTTTAATAATATTTTATGAGACCCATAATTCTTTGGGATGTAATAACCTCTTATCCTACTGTGATTAGTCACTTGGATCCATCATGTTGGTCCCCTGGTATTCAAGACAATCTAAATTTTGAGTAATACTGGAAAAGGTAATAGACATCCAAAATTAACACAGTCCTTTGTGCTTGTAATGTTATGCCTAATGGAAGCTTTTTTAAAAAAAATAATTTGAAACTGAACAAGGGAGCAAATTGCAAAGAGCCAGAAGATGACATAATTATCAGGAGACAACACTGTGATGGGACCCTCGTACAATGATTTAATTATTAACTTGAAAAATCACCATTCTAATGATAGTTGTCTGAAACAACACCAGACACTGAAACTCCCTACTGCCAAGGCCAGAAGATAGAAGCAGGAAGACAGTAAATCCCTTTTGAACTTGATGTAGTGCAGGGAAATTTCACGTTAATGTTATCAGCCCACAGGTCACCAAGCCCACCATCCCGGGCCATGGGAGGTCTTCTGTATCTCACAGAAGACCAACATATTTCTCCTGCATTCTTGTCATTGGCACTTTTCGCAGTCACGTTTATCTATTTAATACCTTGGCTACTTTCACCCCAGAATAACGTTTGTTTACATAAATCTATTCTCCATGGTAAAATAGCTAATGCTTGAGCATTTCAAATGTTACTCTATTAATGGCAGACAGGATGGTGAGAGCAGACATCCTATAGAAAATTACCACACTCTCCAATTGCCTGTGTTAGTCCTGCCTGTCGGTAAGTGGTGATTAACACCCCGCTGGCTGCAGCTGTACTTCTCAATATAGCTTCTCTGAGTAGGAGGATGCACAGAGAGTACCTCATTACTATGTCTTTAAAGCTGTAAAGCAAGGAATAATGCAAAATAAATCCTTTAAACTAAAGGTCATAGACCAGAATATGTTGGCATGAACACCTGCTCACACTTTTTTTTTCTGATAAAAACAGAAAGATAAGTGATTTATCTGCTTTTATTCCATTCCCTTTCATTGCAGGTATGCAGAGGCCACACAACTGGGTGTTAATACTGCTCAGCCATAGCGGTATGTTTTTATATAATGTCAGAAGAAAAGCTTAGGAGCTTAGCTAACAGGCTGCTTTGCTGGCTGAGACAGCAGAGCTGGCATTAGCTATTCTCCCTCCTTGCCCCAAGCTTTTTGTTCAGGGCAGACTGGGGGAGAACAGACCAGCCATCCCATTCTGCCACGCTTCCAACACTGAAGTTTGTTCCAATTCAAGCCCCTTTTGTGTGCATGTTTAGTCCGTAAACTGACAGGTAAAATCTGGCTGTATTGCTAAGCTATAAAACTCAATAACCACTGACTTACATGGGAGGGAATTGTTGCCTGACAATGCAAAGAAGTCCGCATGGTCACCACCTCAATAGATTTTGGTCTCCTTGTGGATAATGCTACTGACCAGGGAGGAGGTTGGTGGCTACCCTCAGGCTCTATCTCTTGCTGTCTCTCATGCAAGCTCAGAGGCTGTGCAGTTACACAGCCAAGGGCAGATGACACTACTGCACATAAAACCTAGCAGTGCTCTGGTGTGGTCCCATCGACTCCCTTTCTAGCTGGAGATCAACCCTTTGCCTTTTGCCAGACGCAGCGCTACCCTGCACCCCTGGGCACTGCTGGGTGCTGCAGGAGTCCAGCCCTGGCATGGGGGGGGGGGGCATTGCCAGGCTGAGAGCAGGCACCCGGTCCTTTTCCAAAGGACCCCAGAACCCCTTGGAAAAATCTAGTCTCACATATAAGCAATTAATGTATCTAAAAATACACCCATAAATGAGTGAGGCACAGTCTTCTTGCCCTACTGCCTGCTGTGGGCACGCTGGAAGAGATGCAGCTTCCACCACTACATCTGCCACAGAGGTGAAAGTGAGTCTTGGGCAGACTCACTTTGGGCAGACAAAGAAAAATAAAACCAAAAAGAAACAAGAAAACCTGACTGTTGCTGCTGAAAGTACAGGCTGATTCAGAAGTACTTGGCTGGGCAAGATTTTCACTCAACTGAGTCACTCCAAAGCAAAGCAAAGCGATCACATCTCCTGCTGCCGCAGGAACTGAGCACAGCACCCCATCAGATCACAAATGCCTCACAAGACAGACATGCAAAATGAGTTGTCCCCAGAAGACACCACCCCTCACTGCGCAGAATTATCCTCCCAGGCACAGGGTTCACCCACGTCCAGTCTGGCCGAGAAGCCTGCTGAGATCCCTGCCAGGAGAAGAATCGGGAAAACATCCACCTCATGTTTCGGTGACTGAAAGAAACAGTACGATGGAGACCGAGTAACAGCTCTGCTCTGAGAGCTCTGCAGAGCTGCAAGATGGTTTCTTAAGACCTAGTTGGAATAACGCAATATTTAGGAGTTGAGGGTAGATTTCTTGCAGTTCCCTGCTTGTCTTGCTGCTTAACCAAAAAGATGTCAATGATATTGGTCCTGACAGTCTCTGTGATCAACCAACATCTACCTTCTACCCTAAAACACTTTGTGGTATAATTGTAACTTCAGAAATTACCATGTTTCTATAAAATTCACAAACGACTGCTGAACATACAACCTGTGCCTTCTGTTTGTTTCTGAACTGGCTTGTTCAGAAAGCAGGAACAGGGGTCCTGCTGGGACTTGCAATTATTCTTTGTCAGCTCTCAGGCTGACGACTGAGATGAAGGACAGTCGTCCTTTATTTCCTTCCTTTCCACAGTGAAGGAAAATGCATCCTGCTGGACCTCTGAAAGACTGGCTTCTGCTGTCTCCAAGAGTGCCATTGGTGCTGCATCAAGAACAGCCAGCAAAAGCCAAATTCAAGACAGACCAAGATACAGGCTGAAAGAAAACACAGTGCTCTCAAGAAATCAAAACTCTGTAATAGCAGCCCGCATGGAGGACGCCACTCCTTAATTCAGTAGGTCTACTGGGAGATTCAGGACTTCTGGGACCCTCGAGGAGACACAGAAGCCAAGGACACCATTATCACTGGAGACTGGCAGACAACTCTCTACCGCTCACCCAGCCTCTTGGCCCTCCCTGCGTGTGCTGCCTCTAGGCCAGGCCAATGCAGGTCTTCTGTAGGTAAGGAGCTCTGCTTTCCCCTAGTGTGAAACCCGTTAGCCCGGAGAAGACACAAGGTGAAAAAGTTCAAGGATATGATGAACCACCACTCAGGCACGTATTCTGCCCTGGCAAGCCATTCGGTGTGTAGCGTGAGTCAGCTTTCTGAACTGACATTTCATATTTGCATTACCTACCAAGGCACGTGGGATTATGCCTGGATACCTGACAAATCACCTTGCACTCTGTAATCACAACTGCACGTTAGGATAATTAAACTGTCACCTAACAGGGGGAAGCTTATGAGCGCAGGGGACAAACCTGATGTAAGAGCCAAACCTGGACTACTGAACATTTTTATTTATCTACTTACTTTGTCACAGATAAAAACAGTCATGAAACACGTGCCAAACTGCAAAAATGTAGCACGGCTTTTCCTCAATGTGCCATTTACTGACAGAACCACAGAAAAATTTGTAATTACATGAACTCATCCAGAGAATTATAAGAAATAGAATATTTTTGCTTTTAAATACTCGAGAGACACTCAGCTAGTCTGGCTATGCCAGAAGGCTTTAGATTAGATTGATAATGCAAGCATGTCAAACTTGCCCACCTGGAGAGATGCAGAACAACTAAGATTAATAAACATGTCACCAGGAAAAGCTTATGTACCAGAGTCTGCAGATTTGCAGCTTGAATTTTTAAGGCGTTCTTGGGAAAAAAATCCTTATGGAACAAAAATGTGAGGTAAGTTCAGAAGAGAGAGACCTGACCGCAGCAGCCCTTATTTACACTCAGTAAGTTTTTTGGGGGAACACCCTCTGTTTCCCAGCATTATTTTAAATCTGGAGATACCAAGTGGGCCTTTGGGCTGCTCCCAGGCAACTGAGTTTACCTTCACTGAAAACCTGTCCCCTGGAATGCAGAAATCTGAAGGAAAATCTGAAATACATTTTGCATATGTTTTGGATGAAATGGTAATAGAGAAAGCCCTCAGGCAGCAGCAAACTCCTTCCTCCCAGAAAAGCTGCACAGCAAGATGGCAGAACAGGCTGGCAAGTCACCTTGCACTACCACCAGTGGCCAAGGCCATTAGAGGGTCCCGAAGAGAACTTATCACCACCCAAGACAACTTAAGGAACATCAGAGAAATCAGTCACTGATCGAGGCAATCCCCTTCAAAGGCTCCCTGGCCATATCACTGTATTATGGGCCTGTCTTGCCATTGCCATGTCAGAAACAGGCTTGCCCCTAAGCCAGGGTCTGTGCTGGGGAGGGATGGCAGTCCTTCCTGCTTCCAGCCAAAGTTGTGATGGCCAAGAGCAGTGAAGACAGCCGTGCTCCTCCACCCCACACACCCTTGCTGAAGCGGTGTCAGACCCGGTTGGCAAGCATCAGGACAGACAACCGAAAAGAGAGGGATGCCACCATCCTCATCTCTCAGATGTATTTAAGGCTGGTTGGAAGTACATGCCAAAGGCCTCCATCAGTCAAACTCAGGTCCCTTCTTCCACGGCTATTCTCACTGGGTTCAACAGCCAGAAAAAAACTTTAAAAAAAAAAAAAAAAAAAAGAGACTGTGATGCCATCACCAAATTCGAGCCTCAGCCACTCACCATTAGGGTAATCCTGCAGAGTAACCGCAGCCGGTGAGGAACCAGCACTGAGGAGGGGCTACTCCAACCTGAGCCACACTGGCACACACTGCGTGGAGATCCTGGTACACATGCTTAATGTATATTAAGTATAAGAGTAACATCTTTGATCCCATGAAGAATGATTATGCCTTATTGCATTAAAAGCACAGTTTGCCATGAGCCACCAAAAGTCATTTTGGAGATTACTCCTCACCTGAAGATGAGCTGAAACACTTAAATCACACTTGAACCATGGCCTAATTGCTGCTTTTCTCAACAATGAGAAAAATGATTAATTAACTATACATTTTTAAATTTTTAAAATCAATTACCAAATGAATTTAATGTTTTTAAAAAATTAAAGATTATGGGGTTTTTTTTTTGCAAGATCTATGATTACATTTTTAAATTAAAAAATGGAAAGGTGTACAATTTTTTTAGCACTTCCATAATTTCATGTAGACCCCAGAATAATTAATGGCAATGCAGTAAGTTACCTTGGAGTATTTAAGTCTTCTTGATACTTTCATAGTCATTAACTCTAACTCAATAGTATGCTCCTGGGAGCTCCACACCTAATTACCTTTCATAGGTAAGAAAAGTTTTATTTAAGTATTCATACTAAATGCATTCTCTCGTGAAAGAGTATGTCTCAAAGCTACATTAATGCAAAATACGTACAAATAAATGCATCTGTGTAATTTGTGGTGGCTTTTTGATGTATTAGAATGAAGACTATAAAAATTATGGAAAAAATCTGGCATTTTTCTTAAAAAGAGGTACCTCCAGAATACATGCATTGTTAATATTCTCCATATGCACAGCACTCAACTAAAAGATTTTCAGAAACAGCCTCATTCTATGTCACGGCAAGAAACAATACAAAACATATTGGTTATCAAACTGCTGGCATGAATTTTTACTGCATATAAAGAAGCATTAAATTGCAGCATGCGAGTTATGCAGCTGCCTTAACAAGAAAAAGTGCATATGATCACATTATTTTAATTCTGCAATATGGATTCTTCATGAAGCCATTCTGCACCATGTTTATTTATTCGTGCCATATGAAACACAAAATTCCCCTGATAAAAGGAAAGCACTGTCCAGAAATAATTATGGTTCACAAAATTCAAAATATCATTTAATCAGATTTTATTTAAACATACTACCTTTTAAAATAGATGCCTATAATATGCCTGACAAATTTTGTGTAGTGTCTAATACTGGACGCCATTCTTGGTCGGGATTGCCTTCAGTAACAGACCCGCTTCCTCCTCACCGTGAGAGGAGCAGTCAGCATGATACAGGAGATCGGGCCTGATCAATCCAGGAGATCAATACAGCTGTAATCCTAATGTTTGTTTTGCAGCATGTGCTGCCTATGTGAGAACAAATACAAACGGAAAACGTAACTTCCAAGCAATTAATTGTACAGAAGGGGCAAGCCGCTTTCCCACTACTTTCTAACTAAATTTCAAACGCTTTACTCAGTCACCACCACAGACTAATCAGTCCTACCAGAGATGCAAGAAAACAAAGAGAAGCGGTGTGCAAGTGAAGTTCAGCAGGAGCCTGCTGCTGGGCCAGTGCAGCAAGCAGGCTTTTGGTGAAGAGCCTGAAGGGAGAGGGAAGCACTCAGTAGCAGCTCGGTGCTATGTAATTTATCACCGCACAGCCACAGGCTACGACGTATGGCGCTCTCAGTGAACCACCTGAAGGCAGCTTGGTAGGGCTCTATGAAGATCAATGATACACCAAAGAATACCATTAAAAGACACATTCATCTTCCCCTAATCAATAATGGCCTTAAAATGATCTCCATGACACGCTATTCTTACAAGCATTGCTGCTGGGCTTCTTCAGCTCACTTGTCATCCTCTGGCTCAAGTCTTATTACTGTCAACTACTTCACATGCTCCCCTTAGTGTAGGAATTTGGCTTCCACTGAAACTTAACAGACAGAACCAGGAAATATAAAAGTGGCATCAAGTTCAATGAAGATACTGAAGCGCTGTCAGCCTCTTCAATAACCTGTGATACAAACGGTGCATGTGGCAAGTGATTTTTTTGTTTCTTTTATCAGACCAAAACAGTCTGCTCTTAACAAACCCTTTATAGATTTTAGCAAGCCATTGCCAAGGGGATTCAGAATTAATGAAAAGCACCCTTAGATCTGAATAAACAGCAATTAAAAAGAAACAAGCAGCAGACTAAAAATGCAAAGCTTGATTTATCTTTTTGCACAGGCAAAGTGTTAATGTGAATTTGTGTTCCCTCCATCGACAGGGATTCTTGCCCTCCTGGGATGAGCTTTATCCTCTGTGTGGAAAGCTGAGGGACAGCCCCTGATATGCAGGGATGTACTGAAGCAGAGTCTCGAGGGTGCCAGAGTCACGTACATTTCTTGAGCAGCCTGGCCAGCATCCAACCCACTGCATGAATGGGAACTGCTGTCCCTGCAGCTCAGCTGCTGTCAGGGTTCTTGCTAGTGGGCTCCCTTCAGCCTCCTGGACCGCAACACGAAAGGTCTCTCTGAGGTCAGGGGAGCACAGAGAATGGCAGCACTTGCTGTCAGACCTTCTCACTTTTTGGAAAGGTAGACAGGCAATTCCTTCTCCCACACACAGGCATCACTGAGGCAGACGGGATGCCTGTGGGTCCACAACCCTCTCACCAGGAAATGATCTTTCTAGGCAATGCAATATTCACTCCCTGAAAAAACAAATACTATGGTTTTGCTTTAGCTGAGACAAAACAGATGCTGCTGTTGGCAGGGGCATGGGGGCTAATACATGCGTTAACACATCCTACACAAATCCCTTTTATTTTTGTTGATCCTTCTACATTGGCTTGACCAAGCTGCTAAGTCAAGATATCTTGAGCACTAATGTCAGGGTGGCATTGCTCATCTGCCTTATAATGTGCTTGGTCAGCATTGTTGAGCAGAGTTGACCACAGCAGTCTTGAGGGCAGTAACTCAGAAGCCATTTAGAAAAGCCCTCCCACAGTCAATGCCCACCAGTAACTCTACAAGACCTCCTGCACCTATGACACACAATTATCCCTAAGTTTACCACGTCTGATTTACTGCTCTTTAATGCTGTGTTGAGCATGGATAGAAAGTCCTCTGCTTTACTACCTGACTAGTGTTTAGTTCTGCTTCATTAAAAACATCACTCTAGTTAAGTGAATGAGATTTCATTAGGATCTTGATAGATATTGATTTGATAGGGGTCACAATCATGATAACTGTTTTTCCTGCACCTAAACTACAGTTTGACCCAAGCTACGAAGTTCAGATCTAAACCCATTTTCCTGGGAAATTCAAAACCCACGCATATATATGAATTCAAAATTATGCTTGAGAAAAGTACTGTTATGGACTGAGCTGAGAGGCTGTACCCCTACAGCATGCAGAATTAGTAGCTTTGCAACTGAGCCTTTGCCCGAGATGATTCTCCCATCTGATGCTGAAACTTGCAACTGTGAAAAGGTTTATATATACTTAAGAAACAATTACAGCTAGTGATGCAGAAATAATTCCCATGCCAAAATTATTTCAGAAATCAAGAGAAAATATAACTCAATTTTGATTATAATTAGGTTTCCTGTGGTTAGTTAAATGTTTTCTCATTTACCCTTTCGTTCTACCAGTGTAAGCAGTCACCTGGTTCTTTATGAACTATACGCCATGGTGTACATGCAAAACTGTCTGGAGATAGTCTTAGGACCAGCTTCTGCAAATGTGATGCCCCAGGCAGGAAACAGGCAGGAGGCACATACATAGTAAGAAAAATAATAATAATAGTAATTAAAGAACAAAGCTTAGCTCCACTTTATTGCTTAAAACTAATGTAGTTATTATACCGAGCAACAGGACTTTTAATTTCTAATTACAGTATTTATTTTCCTAAACAGATTTCAAAGTTGTTGCAAAAACCTGGATAATTGTTTCACATGAGCAATTAAATATTAAGACTAAATAAAACCAATATTCATTGGATAATTATGTTGAACTATGTTGTTATTTAGGAAAACAAAAATGAATCAATAGTTTACATTTTCTAGCCTTTGGGGAAGAAACCATTTTTGGAGTTTCTTATTAAAAGTGGAGTGATTTTTCATTTCTTGTAAAATTCAGACTTGAGCTAGTTTAGAGAGCTGTTTGCAAACTGGATCTGTATTTGCCACAAAGGTAAAAAATCAAAAGAAGGTTTTTCACTGCTTAAAACAAATTTATACTTTTGCGTATAAGACTCCTCAGTGAGATTTTAGTTTCCTTTAAAGGGAAAGGAAAGGTTGGCAGGGAAGCTGAAACAGGATACAACAAAACCCCCAAACTTCTCCAAATCTCTCTGCATTTGGTTCCATTCCATTCCAGCTTCCCTGCTTTGCAGGATGAATCAATAAAACATATTCACACCTTTAAAGGAACATAAAAATGGAGCAATTCCAGCAAGTATCCCATTTACTACCAGCAGGTACAGTAAGATGGGTCTTTGTGATTAGGTGCTATGCATAGGCTCTCACTGAAGCCCACCAGCAGTTTGTTAGCGCTACTCTAGTTCCAAGACCACTATCTGTGTTCCCACTTAAACACTATATTTCACCTGTACTGAAAATAAAGTGCAATATATGGTTTGCGTTTTGCTGTGGATTTTTTTTTCTGGAAGTTGCACAGAGTGGGTAGGATAGCATCTACCCCCTATTGCTGCTATCGTTAACATTTTGCAGCGCAGTTTTAAGTAATTTCTACTATGCTGTTCTTCACTTTAAGCATTCAAATAGCATTTTAACCTGAAGTGTTTCCTAGATCAAGACATTGATCTTTCCTTGCGTTTCATCACTTTGAGACTGGAAACAAATGAAACCTTTTTTTTTAACCTTTAATTGTTAGCTGGCATCAGAGTAGCATCATAAAATCATGCCAAATATTCCCTAGATAATTGTATGTATTTGTGCATCCATATGTGTTCATTTCAATATATTACCAGTATTAAGCAGCTGTTCTCTTTATTAAGTACAGGGAATACAAGCAATACCTTAAATGTTGATGTTGTCACATCTAATTGCCCAAAATAAACCTGACAACCTTCTAGGGAAATGCACTGCAGGTATCACTACATATGCTCACTGAGGGATGTCTAGCGAACAGTCAAAACAGAGCCTGGAATAGCAGAAAACACTGGTGTTCCTGCCTAGGTTTTAAATACCACAGACTAGCAAAACAAGTGATTGCAAAATTTTGAGCTTATAGATATTCCTTCCTCTTGGATGCATGTGGACTTGTGCCTCCATATGAGCACAGCTGAGCAATTGGCCTGGTATCCATAATAATTTTTCTTTTGATGAGGAAACAAAATTTCAAGCAATGCAAAATCTTACAGAAAAGGAAAATTTTATTCGGGAGGCACACATGACAAAGCCACTCATCCTCTAGAAATCCAGGTGTGCTTTATAACTAACAGTTTTGTAAAAAGGAGGCAAATTTCAGAGCGAGAAACCTGTGAGTACAAACAGTCCCAGACAATTTATAATTCTGTACCATAAATAGCTGGTCCATAATTCATTGACAGAGAGTTAATGAGAATATTTGTAACTAATACCCATAAGAAAGATAAGAGGTGTTATAATGTAGTTTATACTTTCCTACAATACTTTTCAAGGACAGCAGGGAAAGCTTCCTGACAGCAAAAAGCAACAAGAAATATTACACTGACCTACCGATTTCCTACATTCCCATCAAAGTAATCCATGTGTAGAGACATTAAAGAACAATTTGTCCCAACTGACAGTTTCCAAATAACTAGATGCCTTTTAATTGCTGGCATCATTAACCTTAATAGTATAATTGTGTAGCTCCAAATAATAATAGTAATACAATTTCCCCTCACTTCCAAATCATTCAGCAAAAATAGAAAAAAATGATGCGCAGAATAAATTCTAAGATGGAAGAAAAAGGGGAAAAAGTTCCTAACAGATAAGAACAGGAACTTTGTCAGTTTTATCTGCCACAGCTCACAACCTTAAAGGAGCAGGTATCTACACGTAAACTTCTTTAGACAAGTAATAAATATTAGTAATTGCCAACTGCCTATAGGTTTTAAGTGACCTTTTCAAACAGCATGTCAGCTCTCTTCATTCCGAGGACGTGCTGTGGAACTTCGTATAAAAACCAGCGTTGTCTTGAATGATTCATTCCTGTGCACACTCAGGCTTCAGCAGCGCTACCTACTAGAGTAACCTCTAGTGAAGACATGCTGACATACTCTTTTCTTGATAAGTTTAACCATGCATACAAAAAAAGGAGGTATGTTCCCTCTCCCTAAACAGCCAAAAAGGCCCTTCCTACCTAGTCTGGAGTTCCTGAGACATGCAAGGTTGGATACTGGTCAACATAAGTTGCCTCTCCACTCAAAGGGGAGGGAAAGACATCTTGAAAAGGCAATTCAGATTCAATTATCCAAATGACCCTCTGGGGGTAGTAGATGGCTTAGACTGCACCTAGTTGGAGGTGAGACGCATTTGGATTAGAAACGTCTATCATGTTTTAAACAGAATAGCACATGTGAAAGGAAGGGAAAATTAATTTTGTCAGAAAAATCTGACTCAATAATTGTCATTGGTATAAATAACCAAACCATTCTATTTATTTATATTTTTTTTTGCCATAGTCATCCTCATGGAAAGGGAAGAACCCAATAGATCGTTTTGTTCTCCTGCATTAGGGAGTGTAATGTAGCAACTGTCTGATTTAGCACATAAATATTTGGATAAAGAGCACCAGGCCTCAAGGGGAGAGAGTTGCTCAGTGTTTAAATACATGCATAAGTGCTGTATTAAATATAATCCCTGTGCTTTGCAGTTTTCCATGTCAGTGAAAAACACAGAACTAAACTATATAACCTGAATATTAATATTTGGGAGAAAACCTCATTAGAAAGTAAAGACTCGGGGAGAATAGCCTCCTGGATAATGCATGAGGCCGGTCCTTGGCTCTGTTCCTATTTTGGCCATTGTTATACTCTTTCCAGTTGTCCTTTGCCAGTCTCTTCATCGTCTCTTGACTCTTTCCTCACACACAAAACAGGTATAATGATTCTTCGCACCTTTAGGTAGTGCTTTGAGACCCACTGATAAAAAGCTAATCACTACAATGAGGTTTTCTACAGTAATTATAATTGTCCTGAAAGACAAGAACGTATACAAAGAGGATAGTCCTTAAGATTTGAACTGTAAAGTATGCTTCACAGAAATAATTATTTAATGAAAGTGGTGTTTCTTAAATGTTAAAAATTTAATAAAACAATAAGATTACAAAATTTGTCATTCTCATACCTTTGATTCTGCATTAGGTACACTGATCTTTCAGTGAGGAGCTACATCCAACCGCAGTGAACACTTTCCTTTGAATCTATGTTCTCAGATGAGCAGTACTATACTGTTTCCTGCAAACGTACTTCCAGGGAAGAGTCCAAGTTATTTTGCTTGAAGCCCTGATCAATTCCTATAATATCCTTATACTCACCCATGCCAGGGCTTCTGTGTCTACCCCACTCTGCTGCACTACAGTAGGCAATAGCCACTCTGCACAAACATTTCTTCCCAAAGTAGAGTATAATGTGATCAGTAAAAACTGGTGTACCTTCAGATATGCTATTTAAATTCTTGGGTCAAAGGTGCTAAGCTTCAGACTTAGCCACAGACATACGTAATGCCCTAACTAGAGAAGTTACAGAGTGGTCTGAGGACAGGTGTATGCACTATCTCAGGTATTTTGAAATTTAGCATTTCTGGTGAGCATTGCATTTTCCTCCCCACTCTATGCTTAGAGTTGATGTTTACACGGGAATATCATATTGTGGGACAGACCTACCAAAAATCAAGAGGATTGAATTCTTTGCCATGGTATATATACACATATACTTTGATAGAAAAAAAAACAAACAAACAAACCGAACCAAACCAAACCAAAATTTGAGTAACAGATGTTTATCCATAAAGGCTTAGCTCTAGCAAAGCTCTCTCTAGTGCACTATGAATATTCCTGTTAAAAGGAACATTTAAACACTGTGGCTCTCTAGAGCTGCTTTGTTGAGATCTATGTAGAAGGAGTATTACACACGGAACTCCCACCAGAAAAGTTGAAAGCTTGAGACATCCCATAGACAACCAGTAGCAATCATGTCATCAATCATCTCCAAATTTTATCCAATCCAACTCTCATAAACTGTTACTTAATATGGCTTTGTCTGGATAGAGCTCCTAGGAGAGCTCCTGCTTCCAAACAGGGAAAGAAAAAAAAAGATCTGTTGTTAATCTCTCATGCTAAGAAAACGAGATTGAACTAATAAAATACAATTAGCAAATCTGTTCAGTGTAGTGAAATCCAGCCAAGCCTGCTGCTTTAAAACCTTCTGCATTTTTGTTAATGCCATTTTTTGTCTTTTTCTTGCATTTCTGTAAATTCCACATTATTCTCTTTTTAGTTGCATGGTTTAGGTATTCTATTAGGATAACTGGACATGGGCATTGGGGCATAAATGTTCCTCTGTGAAAAACTCTGGAAAGGTGGGCAGATTGTGTTTTTGCTTTGCTACTAAAGCCTCTTTTGTCTTAATCTTCTCTATAGACATCCTTAGGGTTACGAGAAGAAAATCATCAAAAAGAAACATGCAGGTTGTCTCTTCTAAAACGTTGATATCGGCAGAGCACAGATCTTTTGTACATGGAGGTGATATTTTCATCCATTAATACCTCAACAAAATATTATTGCTTTTTGTCACCTATAAAAGTTACGTCTTATTTTTAGGCTGCAGACTAGCAGTTGCATATTGGGAGATAGCTGTATAAACTGGATTTGCTACATGCCGCATAGCGAGACTTGACATTTCTTGGGAACAAGTCACCACACTCACAGAACTCTGCATTACATTTGATACTCAGAGATGCTGTTCATTAGGTTGTGACAGCTGTTGCCAAGTTTTGCTTCAGAATGCACTCTAAGAGTGAAAGCATACCGAGATCAAAGGTAAGCTTTATAAAAAATGACTGCTGTAGAAGAGTTAGAAGAGAAGAAGTTTGGCTACTAAAAATCACATAAGACTCCAGGACCAGATAACTGAATCTCACCTTAAACAAAAGCTCATCTCCCTCGAGATGAAGATGAACTAGAAAACTGAGGTTTTGGGACCCCTGAACTGAAACAGATTCTTAATTCTATGAATGATCACACTACAGGAACTCTGCAGGGATAATAATGATCAAAAATACTTATTCTGTATAAATGAAGGTCATATCACATGTTTAAAACATATTTCTGACAGTTACAATGAGCAATTCTGCTATTGATGTGCTTTAAGAAGCTAGTAAGACTACGTCTTTTAAGAGGAGGTTACAAACAAGATTAAACATTGAGGAAAAAGCATGTACACTTCCATGAGCTCTTGCTTAATTTGATAAAAGCTCAAGAACAGTTTCTCTCTGGGCCACAGCAACAGATTATTTGATTGGGGAAGAGTAATCCTGAGAGTTGTGTCTCCTGCCTTTGAGTCTTCTTTTTGCTCATTAAAGCTAGGAAGAGTTATTCCACATAACTCTTCAGACAGGCCTAAATAATTGTGCCTTTCTGTGAAGGTCTTACCAGGAAAAAACTGCAATTCATGAGACTGAGTGAGTCACATGTAGTAGTTTAACTGGTGTGTTACAGACTGATACTTTTCTTGACTTTTGTCTTATAACTAGATTTTTCCAACTTCTTTTCTCCTTTGGCACATGACTGTTATCAGTTTATATATACATACATATTTAAACACTTGTGAAGAAGTACAGTTTGCGTTTTGAACCTTAATGGATCAAAGCATTCCGCAAGCACAAGGTAGATGTGTTGTAGGCTTCCTCACTTAAGCCAACCAGATGGCCATGTTATTCAACTGGCTGAATTGTTCCTACATGACACTGGAAGAGAAGACTGATAAAAATGCAACATAGAAAATGATGATGAAAGAGGAATTAAAGAGAAAAAAAAGGGTTACTGCTTCAAGTTGTGTCCAAGAGAAAGCATTACACCCATTTGCCTGCAATCACTTACAGCATTAAACTGCACAGCCATGATGTGGCTTGCTAGTCTCATTCTCTATTGGCATCCCTATGTTGACTGGAGTTTCATCAAGGAAGGTATGCCACTCCCCATCCAAGCTAGTAGGCCAGTAAATAGCAAACAGCTCATAGTCCCAAAAGGAAGGCCCTCATTTTTGAAAGAAGCATAATTCCTATGGAAATACTGGAATATGATTTCCCAAAAGTCACATTAACCAGTTATGTTCAGCTTACTGTGTTCACCTAAAAGCTTATTATATTCAGCTTACAAGTTCCTTCTCTCTTTCAACAAAATATGCCTACTTCCCCTAAGGTGTTTCAAAAACAACAATCTGTTTGCAACAAAAACCAATGTCCCTTCAAACTAAGTCCCATCAAAAGACCAGCCAACTCTCAAAATCACTCCAGGTCATTCAAATGCAGTTAGTACTAAGGAATCTCAGTGGTCTTCAACGACACTGTGAGAGGTTTCTTTCTTCTAAGAAGCAGCAAGTCACTAACATGATAAATTCTAGAACCGAACAAGAATGAATTGCACTAGAAATTGTGGCTCAAGTAGCAGTCAGGCTCCTTAAGAAAAACTTACTAAGTCAAACAGAATGCATGAAATGCTGTCTGTCCAACATACAAAGGATTCCTATAAAAACATCTGCCAACCCTTGGAGTTTGGATCATACAGAGAAATAATATAAGGAGAATTAAGTGGACCTCCTCTTTTAAAATTCAGTTTACATGTTCACGCCCATCTTCTGCTCCTGCTTCCTTTTTTTCTGCTACAAAATATACCTAAGCCAAAAGAGAAGAATTCACTTTTACGGGCCAGTGTGATCTGGCTTAGTTTAAAAGCTTGTGATCTGTAAAAAGCATAACAAAACACACAATATGGTTCCTGTTTACTTAATGCACTATTTCCCCAGGAATTCTGGTAGTCATAAATATAATTTCTTGCTTTTATTGCTTTGGAGATATTTCCCTTTTTCAATAATTCTAACAGAACTAAATTGTTTACATAAATTTTGTCTTCTTTCTACTAACATTACCAATCAAGCCTATATGATAGTAAGCAGTGTCAACATTTTAATGAACATTGTTCCTCTAATAACTCAGTGCAGGCAGAACTTTGGTCTTTTGAAATAGGCCAAAAATTAGAGTGTTCAGGGAAGAAATATCTGGCACTTCTGCGCATCAGGCATAAACACTCCTCTTTTTTATGACCACCGTCAGCCTGACAGATGGAGCAGAGGGCCAGCCACCTCCTTTGCAACTCCCCCCGCTGTGGGGACCACAGGTTCCCCTTGTCACCACGCCGCAGTGGCGGGGATGGGGCTTGCTTGGGATGCACAGATGAGACACTGTGGGTTTTGGAGCATTTGGGCCAAATCCCTTTTCAAGACCTACTGTTCTTTGTGAAGCTGGCTCAGGAAAGGACACATCTGGCCTCCTGTTAGATGTGAATATTGATCAGGAAGCCTCTATGGCTCCTGGATTATCTTGTATGCTGCCCTTCTGGAAGTAATCTTGTCTCAGGTGGTCCAAGGCCTGGCCACATGTGCCAACCTACACCCGAATTCCCCATCAGCACCTTGAACTTTGATGCTCCTGACTGCTCAATGAGAAAGGAATAAGCTCTACCTTTCCCCTGGGGATTGAGCACATCAGATGCATGAAGTCCAGCTATGTAAGGAAACACCTATTTCAAGAGTGCACTACCAGGCCATTGGCACCATCTGAGTTATGGCGTGGCAGCAGCACCTAGGTGGATGCCACAGTCCCACCACCACAAAGGAGCAAAGGAAGGCTGAATGGCAGCAGCACATGAACAACTGAGCTTAGCACCGCTGAGAAGCTGCATCAAAACTACTGGGAGGAAATCTGGGTACACCCAACAAAAATTTAGTAAGTAGCATTGTCACAATGCCACTTGCTTTTTTCATTTGGAGAACAAAGAAGACAGGAAGAAATAAGGACAACCACAGTGTATCTTTTTCAGGCTGTCCAGAGGTCACACTGCTGCTATATTCACTTTTCCTAACTTTTAGACAAAGTACTATGTCATGTCCGAGACCTGCATGAGGGTTCCTGTTCTTGGATGACAATCTGAAAAAATTCTTTCTGTATGGCACTGGTGATTTTTTATTGACCTTTTTCTAGGGATGAAAGTAATTTTTAATGTTTCTCCAAGATATTTATATAGCTTTACACCTTCCTATCATAGGCAAAAATCCTTAACTCTTGTGTCAGTGTGCTCACACCTAGGCACACTTAAGGTTACTTCTGCAGCTATACGGTGTCTTATCTAAGCAGTTTGCTTCTTTGTAGTAGATACACTCCTTACAATAGGTCTGACTTCCTAAGACTTTACTTACTGCTTACTCCTAAATATTTTCAGCAGTAGTTCAGACACTTGTTCTCATTGATTGGGTAACTACAGATTCGTGCTTCTTTCTGAAGCTCAGTTCCAAAAAACCTGTGGGTATTAAGATCCTACTGTGGATGGGGCAGAGGGGGACTGGAGACAAAGGATGTTCCTCCAGAAGAGTTTAATGGCCCCAAAGAAGGCACAAGGAGAAATGGCTTCTCCTCCAGCTCACAGGTTGAAATACTACCATCAAAGTGGTGTGAACGCACAGCTTGAAATTCTCATTTAGTTCCCTACGTGAAGTCTCCTTATCCTTGACTGGAGAAAAGCAAGATGAATTTCACTGATGGAGATTTTCAGGACAGTGCTTGATGCATACTGGCTTTATAATTAAAAATATACAACTGAAGAAAAGATGGTCATAAAATGTTGCCTAGGGCTGTATCTAATACATGATGTTGTTTTAGTTTCCTCCTTACATTATATTTTTATCATCAATGCAGGGAGTTCATTAAATGTGTAAAGCTGTTGGAAGTTATCTGACAGCGGATTGTATTACTAGTGAGAACTATCGATCCAGGCTACTCGATCCCATTACAACACACTTCCATAAAGCTTGCGAGAGGCAGCAATCTGTTGCTCTGCATTGACTACAGTTATTTCTCATGGATGGAATAATGAAATGTTTTCTGATGTATAATCATGACAGATTTTATCTGGAATGAGTAAAACAAGTAAAAGTCAGTCATAAAATATAGCATGGCTGGAATCAAAGGAAGCAAACTCCTCTGCTCTTCCATCAGGTTGACAAATAACTGACACATTGTGCAGCTCCTTGTATATGACATTAAATCTCAATCAGTTGTTTTCCAACTGTGAGATTAAAATGGAATTATTTATCTGGAATATCAAAAAGGGCACTGCATCATGAACTCTAGACTTCTTGTTTTCATGCAGTATCTTTCCCAATAAAGATTAAAAAATGTTAAATGGACTCCCTCATCACTGAAGATGTAATATATGAAATCTTCACCAGGGCAGGGAACCACCACTTGAATCTTAAAAACAATTATTAAACAGGGCTTATGTCATACATAATTCTTATAACTGAAATTCACTAGCCTGAAATTCACAAGGAGGAACTCAACTTAAGCAAATTTGTAACACGAAGGACTCAGAGAAACTCTTTCAGCAGGTTTTACATAATGAAATACCGAATTATATGTACCAGTTTATGTTACTATATTGACAGCTGGCAGAATTATATCCCACTAAAGCAGTGCCATACTTTCATATGATAATTTCAGTACTCACAATTTAATCAAATTTGAATATTTGGGGCTGAGATTTTCAAAGACTAGTACATGCACAGAGTTACTTTTTTTCTCCTGGAGAGTCAGTGTTAGAGAAAAAAAAAATCTCTATTCTCCCTACTATGCAGTTCATGTATAAGAATTTAAAATTCACTTTATGGAAAAGCCTGAACATGATCATGCTTTGGAGCAACAAAACACAGCTTAGCTGCTACACTAGTGTCAGGAGCACATGCACGTTGAGGAGTTATCCAAATTTGGCCATGTTATACCACTTCTGTAAAACAGTTCATACATGCCAACACATGCAGGACTGACTACCCTGGGGAGGGAATGGCAGTGGCAGTAAAAGAAGGTCAAGGAAAGACTGGGAGCACAATTCCACCCAGAATTTAAAATTTAGGGACCTCTCAGCAATGGTCTACTGGCAGAAGAGAGACCTTGGTAAATGAGAACCTCACAGTCCTTCAGCCTGGCTGCTGGTCCACTCACTAGCAAAGAGTTACCTGCTGCCTCATGAACTGAAAAGGTCTGGTCCCTGCTGCGGATGCAAAGGAGTCTTCTGCACATGATTTGTGTGAGACAGTTTGCATCAAGTGCTGTATTTTGGCACCTTGTCCCACCTTCTCCCTGCCCCCTACCCAGCACATTTTTTACTATTTAAATTATAAAAGCTAAGATGGTACAGTACAACCACTAAATGAAGAATTCTGTATGCAACAGCTCATCCACCTCATAACACAGATTTGGTCCTTGTGCACCATCTCACTTGAATCACAAAATAAGCTGGCGTCAGGATGAATATACATAATAGGCACCTGTCAGTCTAACATCTGGATTATAAGTCATACACATGAAAGAACTAAATTAAAACAGCATGAAACAGCCTTACCTCTGGCATATCTTGACTTCCACATGCTTAATTTGACACTGTAACACTCTTCTGAAAGCCCTTTTTTCTTCTGCATGCATGCATGTCTACCTCTTATGCTATTACAAAGTACATTTTACTTTCATTGCATCCTATCAATGTCTGTTCAGTACTGGAGTACTGCTTAGAAAGAAGCATGACAAAACGTAATTTATTTTGGAAACAGATGCCCTATAGATGCACTGTACAAAAGGAATCAAAATGTAGCAGAAAATGCCCCACGTGAGCTTGTGGCATCAATAAGCAAGAAGGAACAGAAGTTATGCATCTGAGCTAAGACTCTAGCTCCATTTGTATCAATTTCTCATGGTTAGAACATGCAAAACCTTTCCCCTGTTATCTGCTGGGGGGAGCCCACACTACAGACCTTCCAAGCAGAGCTCCTCCACCCAGCTACTTCACTTTATGAAATGCATAGGGATAATAATCTGAGACCTTTCCACCTCTATTAAATTTTTCCAGCAGATTCACTGAGGAAAAACAGGCAGACAAACATGGTACAACCACATAACCTGGAAATTACTTTGATAAAGTGCTGTTGATAGCTGAACAGAACAGAACCAGCAATCAATAACCCAAATGCTACAATCTGACAAGCAACAGACAAAACAAATTTGACATGAAAGACAGTTGGCTGCAGAGAGTTCACACATATGTTGTACAGCATGGTCAGTTCTATAATTAGAGAAGTGTAGAAACTTCCTTTATAAAGGTGTCCTTAGATGCCACCAAATCATTTCAGAAATGGCTTCTTGATACTTTTGCACAGGGTGGTTTCAGAGTTTAGATCACTATATCAGAGCTTTATTTCTGAAAACTTGACCTCAAACTCAGTGGCTGCTCCCCACTGGGTTTAAGAATTAGCTGAAGATGAAGCACAAATAATTCTAGCAGGTCTCCTACTGGCAATAAAGCAAAAGCGCATAACACAGTAGATCTTTTCCTGCCATTAAAAGTGCCCATTCCTTCCATAATCTCTGGGCTGCCAGACTAAATTTTCATTTTCTTCTTTGGAATGTAGTTTCTTTGTTTATTAGAGACCATATGAAAGACAGGAAAATAAAGACGAACTCTCCCCTTTCCTTCTCCAAAAATTAATGATATGGTGTCTCTTTTCTCTCAAAAAATGTCAAATAAGTTGGACTGAGAGAAGATGTGACACAGACAATGCAGCAAAGATATCAAATGTAACCCTAGGTTGGAGAAATGGAGCGACAACTAGGAGAAAGATAACTTTACCTCTAAATATCGCATCAATGGGAGCAATACCAGAACATCACACAGCATTCTGGTATTTTCCTTTTACAAGAATAAAATAAAACTAGAGAACCTACAAAACGTTTAACTGAGAGCTGTGAAATGGTGTTACAGTGAGGGACTTAATAAGTTAAAACTGTTTAGCTTTTCAAAATAAGACCAAGAAGAGATTTGATTACAGCAAAGCTGTACCTTTTCAAGGAGAAAATGCCAATATTAAAGGCCTATTTAATCTAATGGGGAATGGCATAACAAGAACCAATGACTAGAAGCTGAAGCTAGATAAATTTAAATGAGAATTAATGCCTCTACTTCTAGCAGAGGGGGTGATTAACCTTTGAAACAAACTACCAAAGCAAGTGCTAGATACTCCATTTATTGAAATTTCAGGTGAAAACTATATGACTTTCTGGAAAATACCCTTTAGTCAAACAGGTCAGTGGGCTCCACACGTGAAGTTCTTCTGTGACTTCCTTAAGAGTGGAATCTACTTCACTTGAATGACAGCACTACAGCCTTACACACTAACATCTTCATTTTTAAAAACCNATTTTTAAAAACCTCAGCTCCCTTCAAGGTAAGAAAAGCTTCAGGGTATTTTATAAAGAGGTGAAAGAACCCAAGATTAAATTGCTCCTCTTTTCTTCTCTCTCCACATTAAAATCGAGGCAGGATCTATCTCCCATTTAGAATTTTCACTTGGAGTGCACATTACTGGACTCCCGAGTTCTTGGTGGATCCCATACTGCTCTTCATTTCTGCTTCTGCCCAGCCTCATTCAGCCACACACTTTACTAAAGCATAATGAAGCTCTCATTACAATAGTTAGAAGGCTGCTCAGTGCTGTCAGTCACGCAAACTGCCCTGTTGCCTAAACTCCTATTCATGCCTCTAAACGCGTGCTCTCCTCCATGTGGAAGGGGCTGCGGGTGGTTTGGGAACAACGACAGTGGCTCACCAGTGATGGCAGCTATCACATCAATGCATCACCTCACTCCTCCAACCTGCCACGAGATCCATAAGGAGTGTTTAATTTAATAAGGTACAGAGGGTTTTCACTCTTGAATTACCACTGTATCATATGGCATGAAATTGTAATAAATTTATGCATGCTTCTTAACAGGACGATTAACTTATTTTCTCTATTAGAAAAAGGCGGCATCTTAATTTAGGTGCAAATTATATTACACTGCCACCGTGACATCACTGAGAATAAAGTCTCTGTATTTTGTCAGGTAATGCATATGCAAACCAGGTACAAAAAAATGACAGTCACCACACTCAAGTCATAGCCACCTTTCCATCTGATCCATCCTGATCCTTTTACTTTTTTCTCATGCTCCAGAGCCCAGAAAAACTTTCCCCACTTCTTTCTTCTGCTCTTTCCTGCCCCAAAACCTCCCGTCTTCACCTACACAGGTTTGCTCCATGTAAAGTTCATGTAAGGGAAAGAAAACTGTCAGATGATGCAGTGTTGTCTATCCCTGCTATCGGCTGGTTACTTGGGTGACTTTTACAGTAAATAGGTGCAAGACTGGCAACAGAGATTTCACCATCAGCCACATCTCCCTTCTCCTAGAAGACAGTGCACAAGGCTCACAAAATTGTGGTGAGCCAGCCCAAATGTATTTTTTCCAAAGATGTCCATTCACTGCTTGACTTTCTACTGCTGGCTACGTTGCATGTAAAAAGTCTGTCCCACTCATGAGCTACTTATGACTGCAATGATATTCCCCATATTTAAAAGGGAGGGGGGGAATTGTCATTCCATGAATCATATAAAATATTTTTGTATTCCTCATTGCAAAATGTCAAGTCCACAGTTTTCTATGATCCCTGGAAAATGTTTATGTTTCTTTTTGGTTTATGCCCATTTTAGGGCAATATGATTCCCGCTACTTTGGCTCAGGCTTTTCAAGTTAACCGTGGCTGGCTATTTTGCCAGGGCTAAAAAACCACTTACCTGACCCGTCACAGGCAGTCTTAAAGATATATCAGCTAAGTTTGTGTAAGTAGTACTTCCCCCCCAAATATTTAAATAGCAAGTAATTAATATGCTATAATTAAAAACTGCCTGATCCTGACAGCTCTGAAGTTTGCAATACAAAAAGTGCAACTGATAGAAAGAAAATTCTAATAATTAGGCAAAAGTGTTCTGCATTTCCACCATCAAATGACTGCATTACAGTTTATACATGACCCCCATAACCCAGAAATAGAAATGTAAACACTAACTTCCCTTGAGACACAGGTGACTCATTGTCTCTCCAAAAAGCAAATCACAATGTGTCTCCTACCAGGTTTGACTAAGTTTTCAAGGTGTTGTATTTAGAAAGTCTTTACATATATATTCTTTGAGGTATTTTT
This sequence comes from Anhinga rufa, assembly GCA_013400875.1. Lineage (NCBI taxonomy): Eukaryota > Metazoa > Chordata > Aves > Suliformes > Anhingidae > Anhinga > Anhinga rufa. Next base: position 26,505 of record VZTV01048770.1, read on the forward strand.
GACAGCAGTGATATTTTCTACCTGTATAAAAGGGGATATTGCTGGGAGGAAAACCAAAATGGAATACTTAAGTGTATTCATTTACAAAGCCTCCTTCAGCTCAGCTGACAAATCAAAATGCTGCTTGCTTTGTTGTCAAAACTAATTTCTTTCAAACTCCTTGAGTATAACTGAAGAGTCAGTGCCAAGTACACCTCTCCTAAACCACCGGAAACTCTGACTGGTGAGTAAAGGACAGTTCACCAAACCAGCTCCTTTCTCAGTTGCACACCCAACTTGAAGCATGCCCAGATATACATTTCTCTGTGGTCTCACCAGCTCCTTCAAAGCTATGGCTTGAACAGGAAGCTCACTGAACATTCTCTAATGGGAGAATTCCACTCAAAAATTCCAGCATAAAAATTTCAAATTATTTTGTGAAGCCATCAGTTTTAATGAGGCTCCTGAAGGAAACGTGAGACTCCCCAGTCTGCTGAATTCTTGCATCCAGCTGGCCCATGGTCCTACATGACCACC